>JAMKCH010004450.1:0-34262 GCA_023653785.1 Ophioderma brevispina | reverse complement strand
ACAGTGAAAATATTCTTAAAATTGGAAGATAAGCTACGTATATAGTAAAATAAATGCTTCGGAAGGCACCAAGTACCGAGTTGCGTAGTTGTCTCACGAGCACTTACAAAGTTTGCTCTACATCTAATAAACAGTACCATCTGTTATAGAAGCGACGGAAATAAATATTTTACTAGGAAATAATACCATTAATATTTCCTAAACATGCATGGAACTTATGATCGGTTAAAAGGACAGGAACTTATGATCCATTACGATCGGTTAAGAGAACAAACGTCAGAGTGAAGGGTTCTCAACTCACTCATCCCATCCGTATTTTTTGAAGGGTGACCAAAAGTCTTAAAGGTACTAAGTACATAACAATACAAATATAATCATCACTTCCTTTTACTACGGTAAATGTTTGTACCTGGGAGTTGACGGATTGCCCTTAGTAATGGTATGTGTTCCAGTATACTAGCGCAAAACATTTACGTTATTTACAAAAATATTGTTAATTGTCGTGTCTCTGAAAGAATTTGAAAGTTAATTCTTGAAAATATTTCAACAAAAATCTCTTTACAACGTATTGCCAATAGGCCCCTATTTATATAAGTTTTAAATAAATGTTTGCTTAAAAATTATGTTTGCTTAACGGATTTTAAGTCATCTATGTTTTCTGTGATATTGAGTGATTTCATATAGATAGAGACTTAATAGATTCCCTACCTTTTATTTGGCTGCAGAAATAACTTAAAATGAAAACAAAAGTTAATTTGTATCTGTTAATATTTAAATAGAAAACATAGGCTGGATTTCGTATTTGCTCTATACGAAATTAGAAATTTTCACAATTTTTGTACCAAAGAAACAGTTCTCAGCTAAATCATTTCAGATGGGGATATTTTTGATCAAAAACTTTAGACCAGTGCAAAAATCAGAATTTTAACATATTTTCGGGACACCTGGCTTTCTGAAAACCGACACAAGAACTTTTCTATAACATTCTGTCAAAGCTGTTAAGATGTTTGAATCACGTTTTTGTATTAACTAAGACGGCCATCACCGGCCAAAGTCCCCTCGAGAATCGCTTCACACAGGATACAGCAATAAAAATCATTAAAACATAATATCTTTAAGTGATCATAACCTCAGTAATTTGAGCAAATAGATAGGTGAATTGCTCTTTCACATAAAAATCCGCTAGATAGAAACATCAATGTTATTCTTAGAGAAATATCTCTAGTTTTCGAGGGTTGAAGGCATTAAACACAAAGTACACACACATACACCAATGTCAGTTCACATTATCTGTATTCGGTTACAAAATAATGCTGAACCTAAAGCTACTGGTAGTCATTTTCTTCAGCATGTGAACAAACAACGCCCTCAATTTTTGTCAAAAAGTTGAGATTTCTAGTCGAGATTGCAGGCGGTATAGACGATTCCCATGATTGGCAGTTTACGACGTCTCGTGGACGTCAAAGGTCAGAAATACCCTTTAAACACAAAAAATGAGCCTTGTGCATGAAAGATCTGAATTTTATATAATAACACTGATTTAATATGATTTTACATAGATTGGTTCAAGGATTTGGTATGTCCAAAATACAATTACAATTCAATAATGATACATCAGTATTAAGATTTTACAGTTTTACAGTTTCTTATGTGACGATTTATTAAAAGGAATGTTGCAGTTCAACAACGAAGACTCCAAAATGACAGCGTGTAAAGTAAATCCACATTATATTCCATAAGAATCTTCTCAGTCTTGAATATAATTCAAGAGTTACCACCAAAAGGCTGCGTCGCAAATGTCCACCTTTAGGACCACAAACTGGAATCTTTTTGAGTCCAAAACTGAAGTTAAATTTGCCTCAAAGAGACAGCAGACAGTTCAGCTTTCCAGCTCCTGTGGTATCCAAAATATAAATAAATCCTTGCACTGTACTACGCCGGTCTACCATTATTGTAGATCATAACTAGCTATAACTTCTAGCTACTTGCTACTGGCTGGCAAAGAGTCTCGCCAGTGATATCTCTCCTTATATACACAATATTTCACTGCTAGTATTTCGTAATACCTAAAAATAGATATTACCACATCATCATGCATAAACATAGCCTAATACTGATAAATTGGAACTCACATAAATGACATGATCTGCATTGCATCGTCTTACATTAATTACATCATGGAAAACTACCTATTTTTTGCAATCTGTTTTGATCTCAAAGCATAAACAGTTGACTCATTTTCTAAATTTAGCATTTTGGGGGATTATGTTCATCTCTTGCGCAATCTCTATCTAGTAAACAACATCGCACTAGCACTAAGGTAATTCTATTTCTTCTCCCGTGAGAAATCTTGTCTCAAGTAAAATTGAAAAATAAAATAAAATTATATTTTAATTACAAAACGGAGGATAATGTAACAGCAGCTTTTACAGATAGGTGGTTACGCAACCCGATGTAAACCTATGAGAACTGAACAACAATTATGAACTCTAAATCATAACTTTATTGTAAAGTATATAAAATTGTCTACGGAGCACGAGGTATGTGTCTTTTGCATGACCACAGGTTAATGAAATATATACATAAAATGCATCCCAAACACAATCGTGTCTGTCGACTCGTGATTTATTTTCAGATCCAATTTAAGGTGATACATGCTAGCGATAGGTGACTTTTTTGAAATATGTGTCCTATCGTATTCATAATTGGTCAAATTGATGCGTGGGTAAACACAGTTAAAATTGTTTGAAAAATTAATCTGCGAAAACCGTTGCTATGGTAACGGCGGCCATATTGGATTTTGAAACACCTTTGAACGTATAACTTTGCGCATTTTTTTTCAAACTTCCAATTATCAGAAATGCTATTTTTGCTCAAACAATTAAAATCTAGTAAAATGATTACTTTTTTAAGAACTATTAAATTGTTATAAAATAGTAAAGAATTGATAAACACTCAAAATCTATGAAACAATCAGGTAAAAATGCCTTTAATTAGCTGAAACATGCAAAAATAGTAAAAATTACATCTCAAAAACAATAAAATACATAAGAAATTAAATACATGTAAATGGATAGGTAAAATGCAAATTCGGGTGAATGTAGTGTTTTGCATGTAGTGTTTCATTTTATTTGAGCACCATGTCGTAATGCAAAATCATATTTGAATGGGGAAAAAGCATTTAAAAGATAAAATGTCACTTTTTCTAATTATTTAAAAAAAAGTGAAAATGCCATTTTTACCTCTATTTCACATTAAGCTCTTGCACGTATCACCTTAAAATGCATCAATTTTCAAACTGTTGTACTATGTACAGGAGTGTATATGCTTATAACGCCACATTTACATGCATCTTCTTTACATGTGAGTGTGTGTGTGTTGTGTGTGCCTGTGTCTAGGTGTACTTACTAGAGATACATTGTGGGAGTATTTTCTGGTATAAAGAGACATTGTGGGAGTATTTTTACATTGTGGGTGTATTTTTTCTTCATTGTGGGAGTATTTTTACTAGAGTTACTATGTTACGAATTGTCCTATAACGGAATAAACTGTAATCTAGTATTGAGGTTTATTCCGTAAAAGAGTAGAAAAGAGGATTTTTCTAGTTTAGTAACTATATAGGCCTGCGGCGCAATCCTCTTGGCTAAGAAAAGTGAGAAAAACTCTAAAAAAATGAAAAAAACTGAAAAAAAATTGAAAAAATCTTAAAAAATGTCTAAAAAAGTGTCTTTTTAAGAGAAAAATCTCAAAACTATATAGATTTTGAAATCTTCCTTATATAGTTTTGAAAAAGTGTATTTTTCTGAAAAAATGTCTAAAAAAGTGTCTTTTTAAGAGATTTTTCAGTGAAACTCCCACAATGTAGCTCTTGTAAGGATGTATGTGTATGTGTATGTGTATGCAAATGCATGTGTTGTGTGAATAAACAAACTAGAGAGATACATATACATTCGCCCACATTCCTGCTTAAAGAGAAAACATATTCCATTTATATGAGTGACGGGTGTGACTCGCCTCTCAAACAACCTTGCTTTCATCGGAATCAAAATTCATTCGGTATGTTGAGATATTGGGAAAATGCCACGTACGGTCATTTCCCTGTACCTATTTAAACTCTCTTTATGCATATCGTTATAAATTCCCAGCGCCATCCACTATTCGAAACCTTTTAGAAAATAGAAAAACACCTTTTGTCTTCATCTTGACCGCCTCAATTACACTGCAAATAAACATATTTTCAGAATCTGACTGTAAAATGCTTGTCAGTAGTTCTCAAGTCGTTCAAGGGGAAGCTGAAGGCACATTATAGATAAAATATATTTTTGTGAGAAATATCACAACAACGGACATCAACGTAGCCTCCACCTTATGAGTTTTCAGTCAGTAGAGCAACCTAATAAGGAAACATGAAAATGGAAGGCCTACTGAGGAGTTTTGCAAGAACACAAGTCATGCACACAATGCGCCATAACCAAGGGAAGGCGGTCCCCCAAATGCTAAAATGCCCTCCCAACCCCTAAAGAGTTTTAAAAAGTCCCAAAAAATAAAAAAAATAAAAAAAATAAAAAATTCTTTTTATGTTTTTTTGTCCACAAAAAGTTAACATTTGGTAAGAAAGGCCACTTTTTGCCAAATCGCCCCCTTTGCAATTTTTTGAGGAAAAGGTCCCCTTTGAAAAAGTCTCGCTCCCCTAAAAAAATCATGGGGTTATGATTTGTGTGTGTGTGTGTGTCAAATGAAAAAAATATTTGTTTTCCAGCGTGTTTCCTGATAATTTGCTGTTTACCCGTGGCTTCTGGGGTAATTAGATTTCGAAAAATTGCATGAAGACAATATTTTATGATTCTTATGTTTTACCTCCAATTTACATTTGCCTATTTTGTTGTAACTCGGTCATGTTTTTTCCAGGTAGTGATCAGGCTCACACTCAATGCACAACATTTCCTAATGTTTGCTTAACTATAAAGAGGGTATTCACAGCCCTTTCGCGACTTTATATAAATCAATGAATGATATCTATAAAACAATGTTGAATCTGAAAAGTGGAAATATGCTACAAAATACGACACTCTGAAAAAATAAAGAGTAGTAACTAGATTACGCTTCATTTGTTGAGTAAAATCTTAGTCCAAATCTTCTGGAGTAAACTTGGCACATTGTGAGTAAGATCGACGGTTTTTTTTACCCACAAATGAGGGGCAATCGCCTTAACCTACTCCTTAAATTATTATAGTGTATAATGGTTAGAAGTTAACTAGGGCACATTATTTTCATGAATCATCAGGTCCGAGCCCTGTCACCCCGACGTGACGGGATGCGATACTTAGTTTGGTATCATGGAAAGAGAAACGTGTAGCTATTACATCGATATCTAAAATAACAAGTGAGTTGCTACCACCTCCACAAAGTAGGGTCGCATTAAACATTAATCAGGATAGATAAAATATTTTGTTTTTTTTAAAACAGATTGGGGATGAGACCGTAGTGCATAGCATAGAGCAAGTGTGCATGGCTATCAATAAGGAAACTCAAGAGCTATCAATACAAACAACTTTCTTTGATATTTTGCTTTGCTATACACGTTTCGGCACTATTTCCTCGTGAGGAAAATATATTAAAATCGTGATATATTCCGTCATCGTTATCTAACCACCTATCAGTCTGTTATGATTTTTGGCAAGACCTCAATCACATCTAAAAAAGAAGAAGCCTGACAAAAAACCCGCTCGCCACAGATTTATTTCTATAGCTCAGCATGATAAAGATTGTCTAAATTAGCTGCATACACACGAACGGCTATTCAAATCATCGTGTAAATAGCCCATGGCAAGCTACAAGATAATGATAACTAGCGGCAAATGGAGGCAACCTTGTATAACCCCTTTAGGTGTCACTAATTCTATCTATGTTATTGTATTACCGTCGGCATTACCATTGATTACCATGCACGTAACTGTAGCGTACGGTGATTCGTGTCAGACATCCAGGTTGCCATCGCTGCTTTGTCCAGTTGACTCTTTGATTTTGATTTCCAGCACTTAAAGTCTGACTCAGAGATTTCGAAATATATATTTTTTGTGTAGCAATTAAAAAAGTTAACTAGAACTAAAGATACTCACCTAAAATGCTCAATTCCAAAGTTAGAGATGAATCAGATTTTTCGTTTTCATGCAGTACACATTTATGTACAGTATAACAGTGCACAGGATACCGTGTATAACAAAATTTCCGGATCCGGAATTTTTAAACAAAGTTGCGATTTTCTATATGAAGGACTTCGATTTGAGCTTAGTTATTTTACACAGTAATTATTATATGGACAAGCATTATGTATATCCAAAAAACTCAATTTGTTTGAAAATTGAGGGCGCCCTCCCCGAGAAATCTCTGAGTCAGCCGTTAATTATGTAGATGCTCCTTTAAACCAGAATAAAGGTATACTACTCATTGAGTTACTCTTCGCAACATCGTAAAAAGTGTTTACCCATAGATACCATAACGATTTATACCACTTAACAGTTTGCAAAAGACCAGATAAATGTATCGCCTAAAATGTTTGTTTCTTTACTATATGTTGTTTTGTAAGGTACATGTGGACCGTTCTAGTTCTGGTAACATTAAGTCGGGCAGGATCAACTTCATGAGTCATACAATCGCCAACTATGATGTAACACTAGATCAGGTCAGCAAACGATACATCGTTATGGTATCTATAGAAGTGGCGTGGTCTAGTGGTTAGCAAGCTTACCTCTGGAGCAAAGGGTCCTCGGATCGAATCTCAGTGGGACCACTTGCTGGATTTAATTCGGGAACTCCATTTGGGATTTGATTTGTATTATATAACAGATATTGATTAAAACCTGAATGCCACTTTCTCCATGGTTCATTTGAAATGGGCAAATGAACCATGAAAGCTTGCACTACCCATCCGGTGTGTGTTTGAATGTTGCAATATGGCGCTGTTTAAGCTGCTGCCTCCAAGTTGCATTGTTTCTGTCTAGTTATTATTAAGTTGTAAAGTCTCTAGCAATTTGGCCTATAGGCCACGATTTGAGATTAAAATAAACCTTGATTATTATTATTATTATTAATGAGACAAAAGATCAAGGGCTTGCAGAAATGAAAAAGGTGCTCCGAAAATGTTGAATGGTTGCTGCTGTTGTACTGGGTCTGTGGTAGTTGGTTTCAATCATTGATAGTCCGAGGAAAGAAAGAAAACTTGAAGACATTGTTTGTAGCATTTGGTTTATGAAATATTGTTTGACAAGAGGTTCTAGTTCTGGTGTCAGTGCTCTTGATGAGGTATTTGTCCTTGTCAATACCCACAAACTTGTTCTCGATCTTGTACATCATGGTGAGCCGCGCATTCTTTTTTGCGATCCTAAAGTGTGTCCCAATCGAGCTTTTTGAGCATAGCTGTGACACTATCCCTTTTATAGTCTTTATGGCAAATCTTGCTGCACGATTCGGTATGGACTCAATCTTTTCGATGTCCGTCTGTGTATGTGGGTCCCAAGCTCATGATGCATACTCTAGCGGTGGTCTGACCAGAGTCTTGTAAGCTGCTGTTTTCTTGTGAGAGGTAAACCATAGATGTCTTTTTATGAAACCCAAGGTTCTGTTTGCTCTGGCAGTGATCTGATTTATATGACTTGTACTGACCATTTCATAACATCAGAAACATTTTGGCTTGGGTAGATTTCTCCTGGATGTGATCTGCATAATTTTGCACTTTCCTGGATTAAATTTCATCTTCTATTGATTTTGCCAGTCTTCAAGACGGTCTAGATCGTTCTGTAGTCCAAGAAGGTCCTCTTCTGATTTCCCAGTGGAAGTGCATTAGTGAGCTTTTAATTTATGCTGGTGACTTGCTTTGAAATGACAAGATGTCGGAATCGCCCATACGTTTTATGGCAGTACTATCACAGTTTAGTAATAAGTACTGTGTGTGAATTGTCTTATCATATAAGCGAATTACCAAGAATGTAAATACCCAAAGCAATTATAAAGATAATTTTGATTAAAGACAAATAGAGGAAACCTTGCACAACCCCCAAATCCTTTAACTATATATTCGTTTATCGTTACCATCGTTTACTCTATGAGCGTACATGTATATCAATACTGTCGGATATCAATGGCTGATATGGAAAGGCTTCATTCGCATTTTATGAAATCGTTCCTTTGGGATGGGAGATTTATCGTGTCATGCATCGCTGTTGAGCACTCTCTATTGCTTTAATTTTAAATAATATTTTTAAATTCCTGGACGCCATTTTGTATGACAGTGGCGTGACTTGTTAAGGATGATATAGCGGGTGCATACAGTGAGGGGTGTGGGTGTTGTTCGGTCAAAAATAGTGTTCAAGGAGATGATGGAATAATAAGTATCCTTGGTGGGAGGCATATTCAGGTTGTTTTGAAGATATTTATTGAAATTAAATTTGATTTTTAATATCCCTATTTGTCATGACCTTTTCATTTAAAGTGGGATGAGAATATATTTAAGGATACAAAATCCATAATTTTGCACTGGATTATTACAGAAACACTAACGAGAAATTTTAAACTTAGCTTTTGCAGTAGTGCGCCCGCTATAATATTCAAATAGGACATTGTATACCCTAAATAGTGATCCAGTTAAATACACAGTCGTTTTGTTTTGAAATATAATGGCCTTTAAAGCCACACTGGCATTTCACAAAATATGAAAATTCTTCAATTTGCTCTCAAATTATAGTCTAGGCCATTGGAAGACAGAGATATATTTACACATAAAAATAACATACCCAAAACATATAGGGACATGATATGTGGTGAGGATAAAGACATCCAGGGGTAATTTGTAGGCCAATTTTTAAGGTTTCCATAACTTTAATCAACCAATTGTATATTACATGAATTTTTGAATCGTACGCACTGTATTAAAACCACAAAGGTTATAGACCGGTCAAACGTGGACATAGCGTGAGAAACATGCAACGGGTGGTGCGTGCGTGTAATTGTGTTAAACGCCATTTTCGTTCGTCTGCTGATTTCGCGTCGCGGCGACGCTTAAATTACAAACTCGTTCCGTTTACCATAAGGAAGATGATTTGATCTTAATTATTTCGGGTGAGGGCTTTTGTATATAAAAGTTTACAACCATGCAAAAATATCGATTTTGAAAAAATTTGAGGGCGCACTATTTGCAAATGTGCCAAGGTACTCTTTAAGGTTATATTTAAGGTATTAAGAATTTAATTTGGTACCTATATTTGACTGTAAAAGTCGCCTTTGAATGTATTTCCCGACTTGGACACTAATGTATAATATAACTTCAGGGAGGATCGTACCATTTTGTAAGGTATCTTTTTTTTCATTTCTTATTTTTGTCAAGTAGGTAAAGAAAGCGAATCGAATCTTAAATGTTTAAAAAGGAATATCTTTAATAAAAAAACCCAAAAGTAGATATTGTATATTTGGTGTCAAGATTAAGTAAAATGGGTTTGACCCCTTTATACGATGCTTACTTGCATAATACATGATATGGAACAACCGTTGCTGACAGATTCCTACCATAATAAGTCATGCTTGATTTACCATCCCTTTTTGCAAGAACAAATTACATATTTCATGGAGTCTGTTCCGGTTATCCGTTGATACTCAAACCACAGACACCTTTACGATCGAGTGTCTCAATTTAACCGTAAGGCAAATAATTGAAAAGGTTGGCTGCTAAATATTCAAAAGTATATCGGTTTCCCATTGCTGGGACTTAAAAAGCCACCTTTTCTTCTCTTCGTATCTATCTAACGCACTTGGTTTGAAGGACTCAATCAAAAAATAACGTAATTCCGTGGTAAAATTTATTAAAGATTTGTTTAATGTGGCAGTTTGTAAAGGTAATCTGATGTCATCATGACGTAATGTTTTAATGCATGCATGACATATGATTTTTACGCATTACATTCAATGCCCATCAAGAACATGAAGGTAATTATTTACAGAATCATTAATAGAGTACATCCAAAAAACGGGCTACCAAAGAATTGATTTATAATTAAAACTTGTTTACCTTCTATTTCCTGCGTTAGGGACATCTGCCATTAATGTTACTAATTACGACGTAATGGAGAAACTTGATTTCCTCAAAACGTTTACCCTTTTTATTACATTTCATTCAGTTTGGCATGTTTAGAATAACAAATGTATGAATATTATATATGCTAATGCTATATTGTGAATTTAGGTAAATTTAGAGATTTTGTACGTTGACTGTCTCTAAGAGGATTTTGCTATCAATATGTACATTTCGCCCAAACTTAGTTATTAGCGTCATCATTATTTCCATTATTTGTTTAGCTAAAATATGCTACAAAGATCATTCACATCGGTAGGTATATGTCATGGAGGTCAAGCTACAGTCTTTTCAATCAAGTAGTCCATTTTGTACTCTCTATACGAAGTCGCATTAAAATAACGGCATTCGGCGAAGCAAATCAGTCTTCTGAAGTAGGGAATCGAACTATTTCTGAGTGAAGACCAAATTTGACGATGTTTAACCCTACAAAAGTCACAATTTACCATCATGACGTCTCTACTTTTCTTCGCCCTCATAGCTCATAAACAATCATTTGACAACCTTTCGAGGGAAGAAATGCATGTATTGTCTTATTTTGTAGATCAAAACATGCCACATCTTTAAGAGGTCTTTTAAATCTTAACATTGTAACTGGGTTTTACACTATTCAGATACCACTTAATTCAATAATTAAAAACTTAGACATACCAGTGATTTGCGTCATTGGCCGTTGTGCGTTTAAATGGCAATCCGTTGACAGCATAATACGGACTGCCTAATTCAAAAGAAAGTAACTCGGCAATCGGCAAATACCTTACCGATGGGTATGATATCTTTGCAGCAATAGTATAAGTTTTCAGTTGATACCACATATGTAGCGATATATTACTTAAAGATGCAAAATGGCGAACGCAATCTGGGTCCATTTTTTCTGACTCGCCCTGTGAACATTTCCCATACCGTGTGATGATGTCAAAGTCTAAAGCGTGATCATTATATCGCTGAACTCTAGCAAATACACATAAAAAGGAAAAGATCAGCGCATAGATTGTATCATGTACTTCATGCAGAATACTCAAAGATGAATCATGTAACGTACGGGACACGTGCTCCTCGCTTGTTGATTTGCTTTGCTTTTCGTATAAAATATATAGAAGGACGTGTGCGCCAGGTCGATATTATTAATATCAACAGGACTATCAAATTTTTGAGCTGTCTGCAAATTGTTATTAGTATACTGTAGTACTGCTATTTTAACATTTAGGTGGACAAAGTCTCTTTGCTCCCATTGGTGGAGGGGGGGGGGGTGTCCATGGAACCCGCCCCTACGGAAACCACTTTCCCGAAGGGATTTTTTTCTTGCACGGAATTTATATCACACATGCAGGGTAAATAACAATTAGGCAATTAGGCAGACAATAACAATTAGCCAAAAAAAAAAAAAAATCCTAGACAGAAACCTAAAAATAAGAGGCAAAGCATTATTTTTAATTTCGGAACAAAGGGAACACAAATTAACACGGCCTTGTTTCCACACAATACCGGGTGTCTCAAAAAAAGGAAACCCTCAAAGCGCACTCTATTTCACGAAAAGAAAAGCGTAAACCATACAAAGTAATATACATCTGAAAAGTGCATTTCATTAGGTTTCCGACACTGAAAAAATCGTTCCAAAAGGAGACATATTGACCGAGTTATGGCCGATTGAAAATTTGTACCACTTTTTCATTTTATCCACGGATTGTTACTGTTTCAGTAGTCTTTAGGCAATACACATTCTCCAAGCACATTCTTTTGTTTATGGTTTCTTTTGTTTTTTTCGACAAAATTTTAGTTTCAATTATTAGAAATTCCAATATCTTGCCTCATTTTTCTTTACTGCGCTGCTCTGCCCCCCTCCCCCCTCCCCACTTGGGGAACTTGGCAGCCTCTAAGACGGATGCAGGCTTGCGTTCTCTTTTCAATTTCAATAATCCACTTCTAATCATTCTTGTCCGTTGGATGCTTGCAAAGGCAGTAGTTATTTTTTTGGGAAGATCCCCAGATTTGACTCCGCTAGATTTCGCCCTAGGGGAAACATTAAAAAGTGAAGTACAGGAACCACCAGCAAACTTGCCAGAACTTCGCAATAGAATGACCGCTGCCTTTGCATCCGACGGACACGAATGATTAGAAGTCGATTATTGAAATGGAAAAGAGAGTGCAAGCCTACATCCGTCTTCACGGTCTTAGAGGCAGCCAAATGGGGGGGGGGGGGCAGAGCAGCGCAGAAAAGAAGAATGCGGCAAGATCTTGGAATTTCTAATAATTTATACTACCTTTTCAATATCAGAACTGATCTTTGTCGCAAAAACAAAAGAAACCATAAACGAAAGATTGTGCTTGGAGAATGTGTATTGTCTAAAGACAGCTCAGACAGTAACAATCCGTCGATAAAATGAAAAAGTGGTAAAAAATTTCAAAAGACCATAACTCGGTCAATATGTGTCCTTTTGGAAAGATTTTTTCGGTGTCGGAAACCTAATGAAATACACTTTTCAAATGTTTATTAATTTGTATGGTTTACTCTTTTCTTTTTTGAAATAGAGGGCGCTTTGAGGGTTTCCTTTTTTTGAGACACCCGGTATTTACGTGGAATGAAAAAAGTTATTAGTATGTGTTCCAATCTACCTCTATTGAACACAAATGATGTCATTTTTAATATTATATTTTGGAATGGCCTGTCGTGTAACTTTTCCATTGGTTTGTACAGTGGCGGGATGGAGATATGCCAAAAGCAAAATGATCGCTATCAGCATATAAAGTGTTAAGTGGATTTTTTAATTATTATTTATTGTTTAATTACGTGAATATATAGATACTCAGACCGGAAAAATATTCATAATTACTTGTTTTAATTATTTTATTTTACTGACACTCCCGGAAAAGGAGATATAGGGACTCACATTAATTATCTAATTAACGGGGAGATGGATTTTAATATTTTTTTCATGAAAAGATGCGTGTTCAAAAGTTAAGGCAAATGCAAACAAATATGAGTCGAAACTCACATTTGTTATGCATATAAATTGACGTTTGCGTGAAATCCTGTTCCACCTAAGGTATCCTTTGAGTAATGGTGGTTGGTGATGGTGCTAAATGTAGCACTAGTAGCAGTATTTTGTGGGTTTTTGTGTCGTTTACAAGAATTGCAGAAGGCACATATTACTCTGGTTGTATGTCTGTGTATCTGTGTGTGTGTGTGTGTGTCTGTGGTCAAAATTTTAAACCTTAATATATTGCATGCTGTATGAGTTCCGTAAGGGCTACGGTGATGTAATTTGGTGGAAAGGAGGAGGTGGGGTGGGGGTGACATGTTGGTGACCTCTTGTGACCTTGGTGATCCCATGCGACCTCATGTGCCCCATTCACAAACCGCGACGTCGAGATTGCATGCCGTATGAGTTCCGTTAAGGCTACGGTGATGTAATTTGGTGTAAAGGAGGGGCTGGTGGGGTGACCTTGTTGGTGACCTTGGTGACCTCATGTGACCTTTGGCCCCATTCACAAACCGCGACGGCAGCCGAAACTCGCGGTCCGGGGACCGCGATGTATTTTTTTAAATATTGACGCCATCAACTCATTTTACACAGTGTAATGAAAACACTGGTAAATTTGAGCATTTGTTTTCATATTTAAAACTCTAACAGAAGAAAACAACAGTATCACTACAAAGTATTCAATTACACAATTCAAATTCACAAAAACGATAAGACTTTCAACATCATGTTGCTCAGAACGTTTTGAGTTATAAAGCACTAAACGAAAGGCCATCTCAAGAATGTTCTATGGTTAATCCGCATCTCGATGTGAAATTGATGAGCGCGGAGAAAATTGCCTCAAATTTGCTGCTCAATGCCATTTAAAGGGACAGAAGGGGATTTTTTGAGGATATATCTATCGAGAACATTTCGAAGGCTTATTGGACAAACAAGTTAAAAGAAAACCAAAGAACTAAGTTTTAAATTTGCTTGTTATCGTAATCCTTGTAAAAAGTGAAAATGACGCGCCCGCAGGCGGAGTACCCATCCTCTGTGCGTTTGGGCCCCACTCCATAGAATAATGTTGCTGTGGAGGGGTTCGCCACTCCTCCACTGCGAGTCTGTTTTATATTCCCAACAAATGCCGGTATGAAAGTAACTATAGTCCGGCGGGAGCCATATAGTCCGGGCTCCATAGACGATAACGGAATTAAGCTTGAACTCATGTTGCGTGAAGAGTCAAATGAATTGAGTGTCCTGTTCCTTACCGTTGTAGCCGGACTGTGAGTACGCCGGACTACAATTACTTCTACACCGGTACCCATTTATACACCGTGCCTTGCCCAAGTGCACAACACATTGGTGACAACGGGGATCGAACCCACGACCTCGTACTTATGAGGGGAGCGCTGATCCAACTGCACCACATGTGCCCCCTTATACATTGGTAATCATTCCAAATAAGCCAATATAAAAAACGGGTTGAAAACAAATTGGGAAATGTCCTCATGGCTCTTTAATTGGAGAAAACATACCAATCATTAAACCACTGCATGTTCAGGCATATAAGGCTTCTGAGCGTTACGACAATCTGGTTGATGGTATGTAACCTAAAGGTGCTCGGACAACTAAATCATCTTTGTTTGTTCCAATGGTGTGGGTTTATAATTGCGTTCGATAGGAATTAATATTTTAGTCAAATATTTTGTTTTCCTCTATCGATTAAACTCGTAGTCGTACTAAATTGTGTTTGGTCACCAATAATTATCACATAATTTCCGTCTTGAATGCCTCAATGGTACGAATTTTGTTATATGGCACTTTAATCGTATCACCCTCAGTCCCCGCGTACCTACAGCGCCAATCCTGGGTCACTGGAACAATTTACTAATCGTTTCCATGACACCAGCTCGTTGCATTCACTTTCCCGCCGAGGGGATTTTTTATGCAACGTTCCCCACTACAGGCACAAGTGCCGCACTGGTTTCCATAGAAATTCAGTCTCACGTGGGGCTACGTGCGAAGCCGCATCGGATCACGCTGAGGCTTGAGGGGTTAACAATGCTGCGATCACGACTCGCCTACGATGAAATTCCGAAAATCCCCGGCGAATCGCCTCCATATTGATCCAAAACGTTATCCCTAGTAACATATACGCCTGCATATCATATATTCTTCATATACATGCTGATCATCTTTTTTCCTTCGTTATTGGTATATCTCATAGCCCACCTTTTATTCGGATTCTATTACCACATCTCAGGTTTTACGCATAGTTACCGCGTATCACAGAATTGATGAATATCCAAATTTCTACGATTTGTTAGCCATTTTCAAATTATTTTGTATATTCAACTTCCGCATTATTACTACTACTTACTATCATATAGTATCAGTTAGCTTAGAAAATGGGATTTGTGAGTTTTCAACAACACAAACATTAAAATACATCGATTTGTATGTCTTTGATCTCCAAGAGCACTCCGCAGCTCACAAAACGTTTGGCATAAAGCACTGCGTCCCACCATCGGAAACTCTTCATACACTTAAGACTAGGAAGTAAACAATCTTGAACAAACATCAACATGCAATGAGACTTTAGAACTCTAGACACGTTTAACGAACCATACGCTTTGCGTGCTTGAATAGTATTATGACAAAGTCGTAGTCTAACATCACTAATTTGACTTCGCATCATCCAAACGACTGTGCAATGTATACCTTACACGATGCGCGAGGAATTTCGGATAGCATGTCATTGGCAAGTAATGGTTAAATTTCAAACTACACACAAATATTGTCTGGATGTCTACCATTTATTCTAAACTAAACCTATCAATGTATTTATTGTACGTATTTTTAAAGTATGCATTCACTATATTCAGTAAGAATATCGAGTTTGCAATATTCTATTTTGTGGGTAGAAAATTGAGTCATTTTTGTCTTTGTGTGTCAAATTACGCAAAAGTATTCTGTAGTTGAATAAAATTGTCCCTTCTATTCCCGCGAAATGTTGGTGAAGTTACGGATGTCCTTTACATAAATGAGCGTTGGGGTGCATTCAGAAAAAAATTAAACCATTATCACTATAAAAATGTGTATCGTGGAACGAAGAGTTGCTCCTACATTGGGGAATCCATTTCGGTCAATGTAGCGAAACAAATGTGTGTCGGTGTGGTTCCTATCCAAATATTAAAAATTCCTGCAAAGTATGGCACTAAATCTCTCTGTATATAATAATATAAAAATTTAGAGCCAAAAATCGTATGGAAATTTTACATTCCTAACCTTTGGGCAAAATTGATTTCCACCTATTAAAACTTTTCTTGTCAACATATTGACAGTTTTGATGCTTCGCGGACTCATAGGTCATTGCATGACATGATAGGTTATTATTTTGAGTACTTTTTTGGTATCAATAAAAACAGAACGCCAGAGCTATCTATCATAACTATCGGATGCTTAATATCGAATTTGTGTGGCAAAGGCTGTTGCAAAAGCATGGTAACCTATATTGTCCTGCTGATACTTCGCTCCAACGGTTTTAGACTAAGAAATCTGCCTATGACAGATTAAACATAGCAATTTTTCGTCAAGACTTCGCCTTTATGTATACAACCAATGACGACTTCTAAATTGGGATTTCTTGGCCGCACCCCTCCTACTCGTTCGTATGTGTGGCGCTAAATAACAAAGCGCCATATTTATCTTGGTAGGTGTGATTTTTTGTTCAAGCCGGCAGATGTGGAATCACTGAGCATATCGTTAAAGGGCGTTTTCCGTCACCTGACCCACCGGCCACACTTTTTTCTGACACACTGATGAACTTGGAAACCAATTCACGGAATAAGCACAGGTTTTATTCCGGTCAAGGTTTTCCGAATTCATAAGTGTGTCAGGAAAAAAAAAGTGTGTCGATGGGTCAGGTTACGGAAACGCCTTCGTTTTAAAGATTAATGTATTACTTTCTTTTCTAGATGCCATATCAATGCTTGGGCAAATGCTAGTTCGAAATCATTGGAGGTTCGACCATTATTTCAAATATGTAACACGGTGTTTAACAATTGCATAATTGTTTTGTGCTCACCGTACCAAGAGAAGTTGGCATTGGCAATTATTAGCCCCTCTGTTGCCCGTTTCATTATCTTTCACATAAATAATGGGCGGCTCCAAAACTCAACCACCTGCCATTCACGGTTTTCGTCCTGTGCTTTCGGCGAACCGGAATTTTCTATTGTTCTAACCGGTTTAGCCGCCATGAATCGCGATCAACAGGCTTTTGAGGTTTGATAAGACCCCTGGAGTCTGGTATGTCTGAAAGGAGAGTCTGCTTCAACCTGGGTTTAGTGTTAGTCCTACATGAGTGGACCATTTTTCCTTTCAAAATTTTGTTAAAGTTAAATGTAAATCGGTTTAGAAAATTCCTTCCTCATGGCTGATCCACTTTGAGAATACCCGCGCTCCTGACAGTATTGAAATACCATCATAGCAGTCATCTGAAATATGGGTTAATTGACCAATTTCTATATACAAAACCGGGAATCTACTTTGTTCGCTTGCTATGGATTAACCCTCGTCTTACCAAGCCTTTTTTGTAACTGGGCGGTTTACCAAGGGCGGGGGGGGGGGGGGGGGGTGTTTACCACTGTTTGTAACACGGTGTTACCAAGGGGGGGGGGGGGAGAATTCGGTTTAAAAGCACCCCATGCTTATGGTTTTGATACCAGTGGATAGATGGTCCTCCTCTTTCCATTGATACCAAATTAAGTACCAACATACTAGTTTGTCGTCACAATGACGTCCATCAGTCCGCGAGTTGGCAAAATTGGCATTTTCCCACCGAAAATAAGCGAACATCCAATTTTGCGCTAAAAAACGTAGGGATAACGGATTTTCATGCGGATTTTTACTCTTAATGCATGGGAATTGACTAGTTTTTACATAAACATAGAGTTTTAGGAGCCATACGTGTTCATAATATTTTTTCAAAAATGCCCCTTAAATATCCTTGGGTGGCAACCACCCCCCCCTACCCTTCTACTTTGACGGCATATCCCTAACCCGGTGAATGTGGTACCTTCACATTTTTTTCGCTAAAATGACCGTAAGATGAGAGAACGATTACCTAGAAGCTTTTTAACGAAAGGTTTTGGCATTAATTAGCGCACCGGAGCGAAGTTCACTGGGGGGGGGTACCCTTGGTTCCCACATTCAACGGCAAGGCACTGGATTTTCACTTTAAGTAAATTTTTCACAGCGTTTTTGCTAAAAAACAAACAAGACACTAGATTTTTTAAACTGTAGAGGACATTTCTGTCATGTATGATATGTGTATGCTAAATATTAAATCTTGAATCGTTTGTCAAACTATAGTATTTGGACTTACGTAAATACAATCATTGCGCAGCCATTTTGTTTCTTTCATGGGGGTTGTTCTGTTTTTCTTCAGGAAAGCTCTGTAGGTAATGGGATTAAGCCAATCAGATCCACGATATTCATTCACTTTAGCGTTGATGGTTAGGATATAAGTCGGATGTTAACCCGTTCTTGACAGAGCAGCGAGTAGGCGTAATGACATACCTCCTAAGGCTATAGAGTATTAGCATTTAGAATTGAAATGTCGGGTTAGTTAGTCCTTGAAGGTTACAACCAGAGTGGTGGTGCAAATATGTGTAATTGATGTCAGCTAAATTTGTTAGCTTCAATGCTCAATCAAATGGTTTCGGATATAGGATTTCCAAGTTGCCCGATACTTAACAAGACTTCTTCCTTCAATATCGTGCAATTTGTTGACACCAGCAAACTTTTTAGTCTATTTATTTAATTTTTCACTGCTTTGTTTGGAGATTGTTTAGCAATCGCCGACCATGCTAGAACTTGTTCTATCCTTTGTTGCTTTGGTCACATCTCATCTCTGTTTACAAGCAGATCCAAAATCAGACTCCGCCGTCTATGATGATCACTTTAAGATGCATATCAAACCAACCATAGTTTGAGAGGGCTCGAAATTCATTGTAGTATCCATGCTCCAGTCGCTCGAAAACTTAGTAGTCAACCTATTGATTATTCTGAATGGAATTCAGAGGTGTTGCGTTTCAAGGTAAACCCCCATCTTCCATTTGTTAGCCAATAATATAACGTGTCAATTGTGGTAATTTTTTACTTAAACAGATAAACGAATGCGATGTATTTGGTGTTGGACAACCGTATGCTCTTAAAATTGGCTTCGGATTTATGTACAGCCACATATGAGAGTTAGCACACAAAAACTAACCCATACATTATGCCTGATAAAAGTTACCCTAGGGGTTTGTACTCAATACAGGTGTATATTGTTCATTATTAGTTTATTTACTATACTGAATAGAGTGTAGAAATTTCCACCCGCCAAGGTTAAAACAAACCTGCCATAACGGTCTAGAAGAAGTCTTACCTTGGATAGCATACATATACCTTTTATTGAAATACCGTTGGAGAAAGCAACCAGAATTAACACAAACATGGAACAGCCAACGCGATGAAACCCCACATTTATTTTTAAAGAAGGCGTTTGCTAATGACCAACAGCAGACGACATTTCGTGAGATTGTATCGTTATTCTTACGTAAGAGGGCTCGAAATTCATTGTACTATCCATGCACCAGTCGCTCGAAAACTTAGTAGTCAACCTATTGATTATTCTGAATGGAATTCAGAGGTGTTGCGTTTCAAGGTAAACCCATTTTCAGCAAACTGAGTCGCTTTGTTAACGAAAAAATAACGTTTGCACTCAATACAGGTATATTTTATTCGGTGTTAGTTTATAAGAGTATAGGAATTCCCCCCGCCAAGGTTAAAACAAACCTGACATAATGGTCCAGATGAAGTCTTACGGATAGCATACATATACCTTTTGTTGAAATACCGTTGGAGAAAGCAAACAGAATTAACACAAACATGGAACAGTCAACGCGATGAAATCCCACATTATTGTTAAAGAAGGTGCATGTTTGTAGTTATAATGGCCCACAGCAGATGCTATGAGATTTGTATCGTTATTCTTACGCAAGGAAATGGGCCTTAGAAGACCAATTCATTCCTTTCCTTTATTCAACTATACCCTTTTAGTACTTATGGACATTGCCGTGCCAATCAATAACATAATTGTGTCCATAAAATGATTCCGTTGTAGAAGATATGTCAGTGTTTAGAGGGCGGGAGCTGGGACCCAGGTCAAACAATCAATCGTTTACCCACTAAATAAAAGGTTTGACACCTTGGTAGTTAGTATGAGACCCTCTACCTCAAGCTAGGTAAAATACTCTCCCCAAATTGTGGTATCACTTTTCAATAGGGGTCAATTTAAGTTGTACACAGGGGGCCAAATTTTTAAAATGCTCCCATCAAGGTGAAATGTATGCCATAAGGATTCCAACATGTTATAGTTTGTACAATCTATGACCATTGTTTGGGGGATATAAGGTAAAAATGGCTAACTAAAATGGTAAAAAAAGGCAATTTCTATTTGTACAGGGTCAAAAATCAGAAGTTGCTCCAATTTTGGTTAATAAAATTCGAAAGAAGATTTCATCTAGCGTAATGTGTCCAAAATAAGGAATAGTTTGTACATTTGACAAAGCATAGTTGAAAATGTTTATGGGACCAAAATAGGTATAGGCATTTGTAGGGCAACATAATCCAATGGTGTTGACCTTATTAGACCCTTATCTCCGTAAAGTAAGCAATTTAACATTAATAAAAAACTATACCTTTTTGGAGTCCTCTTACCTAGGCCCAATAATTGCAAGTGATTTAAAATAATCAGATAACTTCTAATGGTTAACCCCTGTACAAATGGAGGATGACCTTTTTACCATTTTGTAATTTTTACCCATAACTCCAAAACCAATGGTCGGAGGTGGTTACAAACTATACATTTAAAAATTTGACCATGTGTATAAACTCAAATTGGCCCCTATGAAAAAGTGATCCCACAATTGAGAATACTACTACCAAGCATTGACCGTAGAGGGTCCATTTATAACTACCAAATGGCAAACCTTTTCTTGTCGTGGGAGGTAAACGATGATCTCCTTTAAATAAGGCCCCTATGATATTCTTGTCTCCTTAGTTGGACTGCAGTAAATGTTAAAATTAAAAAGAAAAGAAACTAACCGAGAAGGATAGTATCTTCACACACATCATTCGATTACCTTACGTTGGAAGATGATCACCAGTTGTCAAATCAGGCAACTCAAAGACGGTCCCTGCGAAACAATCTAGCATCTCGGTTTTAGCAGTATACCTTACCACTCCACATATAATTGATAAACGACTATTTCTACTAGCTGAAAGGTCAGAGTAAGTTCCCCATTCGTGAATAAGTACATGTGACTGTTTGAAAGGGTGCGGAAAGCACTAAAGAAAGTCGGTTATTATTGCTCGATGTTATTATATTTTCACGGGAAAATCCAAAGGTGATGATTTCTGTATATTTTCCAGATAACTGTAATACCTCGCTACAGTGCCGTATTAAACTTCCATCCCCATTCCAGAAAGCTCTACGTAAAAAAGAAGATGCACTTTCCTACAAGATCAGACCCGAGTGTTGGGGTTATTGGAAACTCCCAAGAAGCATGCATTATCGATCACCACATCAATAGACTTGAATAGGATTCCTCATGAAAAAATTTCACATGGGATAGAAATATTAAATAACTGGATCACCACGAACAAGTTCATAATTATACACGATTGTAAAACACCCAATGAATCCTAAATGAATCACAAGTTATACATTCAAGTAGCACACGGTCAAAAAACGACAAAGCAGATTCAGTTGAAACAACCCACTGCAATCATGATCCACGCTCGCACGGGAAAGAGCTATTATACTGAATGTATTGATACTATCTATTACCCCTTGTTAAGTGGCGTTCCGTTCTTGGGGGGGGGGGCATTGGCATTTTAACACTTTATCACGAGAAGTGCAATTAAAATAGAAAAGAAGTGAAAACAATATATTCCAACAAAGCCTAATATGTTTAGGATTGTCATCTCAATTTGTTAGCTCAATGCTCAATCAAATGTATTACGGATGATAACGGATTTCCAAGTTGCCCGGATACTTAACAAGACTTCTTCCTTCAACATCGTTCAATGCTTTGTTTGGAGATTGTTTAGCAATCGCCGGCCATGTTAGAACTTGTTCTATCCTTTGTTGGCCACATTTCATATCTGTTTACAAGTAGATCCAAAATCAGATTCCGCCGTCCGTCCTCTGATGATCACCTTTAAGAACATATCAAAACCATAGTTAGAGAGGGCTCGAAATTCATTGTAGTATCCATGCACCAGTCGCAGTCGCTCGAAACTTGTGGGGGACACCTATGGATTATGCTGAATGTAATGCAGAGGTCATTTTAAAGCGTTAAAGGGTGAAACCCCATTCACACAACTAAGGTCTTTTTTTAGCGAAAAAATAACGTTTGCACGGCAATACAGGTGATTGTTCCGTTATTAGTTTACTTCTATACTGAATAGAGTATAGGAATTTCCACCCGCCAAGGTTAAAAACAAACCTGCCATAATGGTCCAGAAGAAGTCTTACCATTGATAGCATACATATACCTTTTGTTGAAATGCCGATGGAGAAAATAAACAGAATTAACACGAACATGGAACAGTCAACGCGATGAAATCCCACATTTATTCTTAAAGAAGGTGCATGTTTGCTAGTTATAATGACCAACAGCAGATGCCATGAAATTTGTATCGTTATTCCTTCGCAAGGAAATAGGCCTTTGAAGACAATTTCATTGCTTCCTTTATTCAACTTATATCTTTTCGTATGACATTGCCATGCCAATCAATAACATGGTAGGGTTATAAATGAGAATCCCATTCTAGAAGTTTGGGGAAGAAGGTTTGAAGATGTTTTTCTATAGTTTCAATGTGCACCAATGTATTTGTCTCAACATGAGGATTAAAAAAAGGTATAGTTTGTCGAGGTTCCGACCTTTATTTAAACAGGTACAGCCCTATTAAGGTTCAAGGTCATCCTGGGGGTAAACCTTACCCAGTGCTCCGAAACTGGTGTCAAATTGTTCGTCTTGCCTTATTTTACAATGTTTGGCATTGAACTAAGCGTTAAACAAAAACGTAACAAGGGTCTACATAGTCTATAGGGGTCAACAAAACTTGACCTCAAATTGTATACAGAACCGTCACCCCAAAAATTAAAATGCATTTTCTGCTTCAGTATGACCAGAGCAATAAGTTGACACAAGTTTCAACAAAATCTGAGCAGTAGAAATGTTTTGCCCCATGATGACCTGGAACCTTATCAGGGCTGTAGCCGTGTAACTAAACGTCCGAACCTATACAAACTATACATTTTTTAATCCTTATAATGAGACAAATACATTGGTGTACATTTAAACACATTTTGACTTGATTTCAAATTTACCCCTGTACTAATGTTATAACCCTGCTAACATCATTGTGTCCATTAACATGAAGAAGATATGTCAGTGTTGGACTGCAGTAACATCTGTTAAATTAAAAGGAAAGGAAATAAACCGAGAAGGATATACTATCTTCACACACATAATTTCGAAGATTACCTTACGTTTGGAAGATGATCACCAGTTGTCAAATCAACTGGCAACTCAAAGACGGTCCCTGCGAAACAATCTAACATCTCGTTTTAGCAGTGTATCGTTACCACTCCACATATAATTCATAAGACCATCTACTAGCTGAAAGGTCAAAGTAAGTTCCAATTTCTTGGATCAGTACATGAACTGTTTGACAGGGTGGGAAAAGAAAAGTAAGCTATTATTGCTCAACGTTTTTATATTATTCTCGGGAAATCCACAGGTGACGATTACTATTATCCAGATAACTGTAAAGCCCTAGGTACAGTTGGTATTAAACTTCATCCCCGTTTATGACAAGCGTTAACGTAAAAAGAAATGCAACTTCCTGCAAGATCAGACAATAGTGTTGGGTTTATTGGAAACTCCTAAGAAGCATGCATTATCGATAACAACATCAATAGACTTGAAATAGTAAACAATTGTTTCCGATAGGGCTCCTCGTGAAATGCCACAAAATGGTACTTATGTTACTTATGATGCTACTGTAAGCAAATACTGACAATATTTGTATTTTTTCTTATTTTTTTTAGAGTTATAACATGCGTATGCTTACTTTGGCACCCATCATTGCCAAATAAATACCAATTTTGCTTGCATGAATGGCGAAAACGGTCGAAAACCCCTTGATATTTGCTTACAAATAACGTTAAAAATAAACTCAGTTATGACGTCACTGTGACGTCATATTGTTAAAACTTGATATGTGTGTACTTTATTTTGAGAAAGGACATATGTAGCTACACACTGATACCAAACACCAAACAAGATGATGTTTGTCCCTTATTTACGAAAGAATCGGGGCGGTAACCCTCCTTGGTCGTGAATGTAGTAGAAAACCCCTTGGGTCGACGAGGATTAATATTCAGACTTCCCGCCAAAACATATTACATTCAAATAAAAAAAAATCAAGTCACACATGGGAAACACAGTCTTTTATTTCATTTTATTGTGTTATAATCACACCATCAATAACCATTCATACACTGAAGAAAATCATCATGAATGAAAAAAGTAAAGAGATGTAAAGGAAGAGAACTATAAGGAGACAACAGGATTACCTCAGTTAAAGCAGTAGGCAGATTGTGTTCTTACCTGCTCACCTTAAATTTAAAATGACAGCAAAGAATTTTAGCAATTTGTTTTTAGATTTTCAGTCTGTAGAAGTAAAATCATTTAAACATTTATGTGCGATATATCTATTTTCAACTCGACCTCCTTTCACTACTCTACAAAGGAGATGCAAGCATAATTTTGGCACCAGCAAAATACTACTAGACTCTCAAAACTGTTCTCAAATGTAAATTGGTCACTCTCGACAGGATATGAGAATCTAATTAGTTTTTAAACTGCAGTTTTTGGTGATTTTGTAATATAAGCCATGTTCCTAGATAAATCTTGTTGTAATATAAACATACTGAAGGCATATGTTTTCATGCGACAAGAAAACATGGGTTGTTGGAGGCATAAAACCACATAATTGCTGATAACTTAGGCAGCACAAAATAACTGCAGAACACACTTAGTAGTACTTAATGTTAAAGGTGCATTTCGCGATTCCAGCACCTTCTGTTTTATTCATGGTTCACTAGATATCATTGAGAAAACCTTATTTCACGAAATTTGAGTTGATCCCGATTTTGCGGTTTTGTGTTATGAGCAAAGACTTGTTTCCCACGGTCCAATAGGCCACTGTATAATTTCTACGGACAGAAAATACAAAATTGTGAATTTCTTACAGATGCGACCGAATTTGCAAGTAAGATTTGGTACACATGGATTACTCAGGCTAACGGTTCGGATGATATAAAAATCTCAACTTTTTTTAGGTAAGTCGGGGGGACGAGGTTGTGGATCACGAAATGTCCCTTTAATTAAAAAGGGTACAGTGACTACAGTCCTTTCAGTTGAGTAATACCTTAGTCAAAGTTGAGCAAGCCCCATTGGAATTGTTGAGCAAAATGTATTCAGCTTTGCATAAGGTTTGCACAGCTTTGACAAAGTTTTTACTCAGCAGACATGGTCGTTCCCTTTTTAATCAACAGTAAGTAATAGAGTACATAGCAAAATGTGTGTAACATTTATCACAATTGAGTGACTATTCCACAAAGAGGATGTTTATTGTACAGTATATTAAAAGATAAGCAAACATTTGCTTAAATGCGGAACAACGAAACAAGTTAGAAATACATGCACTGGTATTTTTGTTACTGGCAAGGATGTGCTAATATAATACGTAAGTGGTTGGCTTGAAATCCGTGTATTTAAACGTGCAACGAGAGATTTAGAGGCACCCAAATATTGTGTCATAATAGTATAGAATAGATGCTCAATAGATTTCTTACCTTGTATTTGGCTACAGAAATGTCTTAAAAGAGAGAAAAAAAAATGATTTTGATTTGCTTATATTTCAATATAAAACATAAGCTGAATTTTCGTATTTGCTCCTATACAAAATTAGAAATTTTACAATTTTTGTACCAAAGAAACATTTTTCAGCTTAATCCTTTCAGATATTTTTGATGGAAAGCTTTACAATCAGGGCACAAAACAGTACTTTCGATTTTTTCAGGACACCGGATATGTGAAATCTCTCGTTGCACCTCTAAGGCAAAATAGTACATTTTGAGTGGTACTGAATTTTTATAGGTGCATATAAAAATTCCGACCTGAGATAAAATAACGCCTTTCCGTACAAATGTCACAGATTAATGAATGGCTATATTTCGCACCATGAGGTTTGAAGTTTGACTGCGGAATCATGCATTGAACGTTGTTTATTCTGTGCTGTTGTGTACCACAATCAGCTGTTTAGTGTATATTTTGAATCGCCACAATTACATGTGCGCTGGAAACTGTATGGAAAATTTATCAAATTCTTTATTTTTAATTCCGTGATTTTCCCCTTACATTCAAGAAGTTTCATGGAATTTTTCACGCACTTCTGATTTATAAGGCAATAAAATAAATTTCCACATTTATTAATCCTCTCGTATTATCGCCGCTTCTTCATTTAACCCCTGGGTACTAACTGCCTATCTATCGGCATCTAAGCAATATTTTGATTACTTGGAAGATAATATCATGTAATAAGAAAATCAGAGATACTGTAAGAATGGTGGTATATGATTTACACTGAGATAATTACTCAGATAGCACTGCAATGGTGGTCCAATACTGGACCAATATTTATTATTTATTGGCCCTATATTGGCTTACAATATTGGATAAATATATTTTGCTCATTGGCCCAATATTGGCCAATATTGAACCAATGATTGTAACCAATGTTGTGCCAATGATGGCCCTATGTTCTTTTACAACAATTATTTTAATGGAGTTTTTTTTCAAGCTGCTATTTTTAAATAAATTAATTAGATAATTTTGAGCTACTCACATAGTTAATATTTTTAATGAAACTGGTATATAGTATAATGTCATTGAAATAATGTACTCTGTTTAAAACACCCATTGTTGAGACATATTAGTGTATTCCTATAATGTATTTGACTGAGTTCTCGCCCTGCTATTTTTAAGCAATCAATTGCTTTTAAGTCAATAATGGGCCAATGTTATCCCAATAATTGGCTCTATATTGGCTGCTTGTCTTCGGTCAATATTCTTCACCAATATTGGACCAGTAAGGGGTGCCGATATGAAGCCGATGCCACAGCTGCCAATGGAAAACCATTATTGCCAAGATTACCAACGGAATACCATTATTGCCCTTGGAGAGCCAAGAAAGGACCAATAAAGGCCACCCACATAATGCCGATGCCAAGATTACCGATAGGGAACCATTGTTGGGCAAATATATGCGTGCTATGTGGGAAAGAATCACTCTTTTGATTGGTTACTAAGAGGGCTATCCCATGTTGTCTCCTGTAATGAACCAATCAGAGATTTTGTATGATAGATAGTAGTACCCAGGGGATTAAGTTAACGCGCTATTTTATTTGAAATCCATATCCCACCTGCATAACACTTAACCTAAGTCTGGGGGGGTAGATTTAAATGGAATAGATTCACAAGGCTGATTTTTTAAAGGCGGCTTCAAATCAAAACGCCGGCTGCCCTGCGGTTCATTGTGGTCGAGTCATGTTTCATTGTTTAGATCAAAAGAAACCGGTTGCAACCCGAACGAACTGGGCGAAACCGGTAAAAACTGGTTGTTGAGGTTTGAAAGCACCACAGAGGGTGTAATGAGCCAATCCCACAATGCACCAGTTTTAGGAAATTTCACTTCAATGAGGTCATGTGATCCCACAAATATCCTATTAACACATAAAAACCCTGACTTCTACGCTCATTTTAGCCCACAAGGTACTAGTACTGTACAATTTTGCATGAACAATGACATGTTTTGCCGTTTTTAAACTTCTTTTGTATAGTACAGTATAGGCACAATGAAATGCATTGTGGGATTGATTCAAAACACCCCTAAAACAAACCTTACATGATCTACTTGTCATACATTTTCTAGAGCTATTTACCAAATCGAGTAGAATCCCACCTAGAAAAAAAAGAGCTAGATTCAAATTGGTTTCTGAATACTTCGTCGTAATAGGTAGATTGTGGGATAAGTAGGCGTATGCGACAACACATCATAATGGCTAACATATTGGTTTTTGCATTGAAATGCCAAGGTCAACAACTCATTGAAAACGACAAGTGGATATATAAACGTATATTATGTCAATTCCATTTATTTACTACTCACCGTAACTCGTCACCATATTTTCTGCCAGAATAAGAAGCTACAACGAGATGTGATTTTCCGTCTATAGAGATTGAGCATCCAATATCGACTTGTTCCCTTGGCAATAAATCAGAGCTAATATTCACATCCTTCTCAGCCAAACTTTGCGGTTGCTGTCATCAAAAACCAGGGTTACATATTGTTTCCTCTTCTATTTTATCCTGAACCGAGAACAAGATAAATGGAATTGCATTTCCCCCCTTTTTTTTCGAAAAAAAAGCATATACCGTTCGCGACTTAGACTTTTTGAATTAGGGGAAAAAATCTTATCTTTTGAATAAGAAATGTCCGTAATATGTCTTTTGGAATTGTCACATAATAAATGTGCAAAACGACGTAATGATTTTAGATGTTTGAGATGACATTGACGGGAATCGTTGTGCATAAAGTAGGAATTCTTAAAGGTGCATTTCGTGATTCCAGCACCTGTTTTATTCACTGTTCACTGGATATCATTGTGAAAAGCTTATTCACAAAATTTGAGTTGATTCCTATCTTGTGGTTTTGTGTTATGAGCAATTGCTTGTTTCCCACGGTCCCATAGGCTACTGTGCTGTAATTTCTGTCCGTTTACGGACAGAAAATACAAAATTGTGAATTTCTTACAGATACGGCCGAATTTGCACGTAAGATTAGGTACACGTGGATTACTAAGCCTAACGGTTCAGGTGATATAAAAATCTAAACTTTTTTAGATAAGTCGGGGGGACGAGGTTGTGGATCACGAAATGCCCTTTAATTTAATCTTTATTCTATATAATAGATGTAATTAAAATGAAATAAGCTGACCGTCATCCCTATTGTATACTTTAATGATGCCCAAGATGTACGAGCGTTGCACCTGTGAGTAATTGAACAATTTCGGCCATGCATGATTGCGAACATATATTACAAGTATCGAACATATTACAATGACATCCGTTTTATAATAGCTGTTTCCGAATCGCTCTGTTTGTGACACTTGAATTATATTTACTGTCGTGCACATTATGCAACTGCTTAGTAAGTAGCAAACATGTGTGGTTCGAACACTTGTTGCAATGTTAAACCATGGCCTTGGATAGAAAGTGCCTGTGTTTCGGATTTGCAGCCATGTTTGAGTAAAAAAAAGTAAAAGTAACCTTGATCAAGGCTGTCTGCTAGAACAGACCATAACTTGCTATTTATTTTTAACACTCTACTTATTATTGACATTCTCAATTATTTTGAACATTGTGTTTGTAGGTTTGAAATCAGTTCTTTAACATTGAAGGGAATACCCTGTCTGGAGAAAGATTTAATAAAGAAATAAATTGGTACATTCCCAGGTGGTCTGTTGTGCACACTGCATCCAGGATCCTACTAATCTGGGTATAAAACCACAAATACCCGGTGTGGTTAGGTGCCGTGGTTATGCTACTCAGGGAAACAGCCTTGATTAAATTGCTTTGTGGTTTGTGATCTTCCCTGTATAATACTCCAATCAAATTCTTGCAAATGCGATTGAACAAGCGCTCTGAGTTGAACTTATTGAACTTGCTAGTAGAAGCACGGAACATAGACCAGGTTAAATGGAGACAAAAAAGAGAGCGATTCTCACCACGGTATTGCTATTTTTAGATTGAGAGAGGGGGAATATGTTCCCTTTCTCGCATGATTCCTGCATATTATGATCTGTGACGTTATTTGTATCAGATGTGTTATCCAATGAATGAAGTTGTTACACAGCGCCTTGAACAAATCTACTTCAAAGGTGGTTGTTAATCCGAAATACGAGCACTCTCAAATCTTTTTGATAGTGGTTCAGTTTAAAGGTGCAACGAGAGATTTCACATATCAGGTGTCCCTAGAAAATCGAAAGTACTGATTTTTTGCCCTGATGTAAAGCTTTACATCAAAAATATCCCCATTTGAAAGGATTAAGCTGAGAAATGTTTTCTTTGGTTTTAAAAATTGTGCAATTTCTATTTTTGTATAGGAGCAAATACGAAATTCAGCCTATGTTTTACATTGAAATTTAAGGAAATCAAAATCACCTGTTTTCTCTTTTTAGGACATTTCTGTAGCCAAAGACAAGGTATGAAATGTATTGAGTGTTTGATATATATGAAATTACTATTATGACACAATATTTGGGTGCCCTCAAATCTCTCGTTGCAAGCGTAAAGTAGTAGTAGTTTGCTAGGGACCGGGTGTGTGTGTGTGTGTGTGTGTGTGTGTGTGTGTGTGTGTGTGTGGAGGGGGGCACACAATAGGGCCCTTTCACGGAGCTAAATTATTATGAATGGCTTTTTTGTTTGCCCTCCAGATCATCCAAACATGAGAGAAATACATTACATGCACCTGAGCCACCTGAACATTTAAGATATTTCTGCAGGTGATTCTTTTGTATTCTATACACGCTTGGGTTGTTCTGGAGGACAGGTCTAGGCAAGTTAACCTATTAACCTCCCGCGCAAGTGCCAAGTTGGTTTTGAGATTAAGATGCAATTTGCTAGTTTATTGGTTACATCTCTTTATTGCATTGCATATATAAACGTGACTGTCTATCCCACTGACCTCTACACATGGATAGCGGGCTGCCGCACAGTTGAATGATCGCCGAGTGTCACAACAGGAAGTTGCTTTTCTACCTGGGTAATATGGCGGGAAACAATGCATACACCTGCTGGTGCACATATTCCACACAGATGTTCTATTGTTATACAAAATTCCTTTAACTTTGACAAGGTGTATGTATTGTTTCCCGCCATATTACCTAGGTAGAAAAGCAACTTCCTGTTGTGACACTCGGCGACTCAGACCCGCTATCCATGTGTAGAGGTCAGTGATCTGTCCCACTCCTTTAAATCCGGAACAATTCACAGCGGCTAAACAGGGTCTTTTCCGGAAGGTAAATTATGTTGAGTGGACCTTTTGCGCTCCAGATCACCAAAGCATGCAAAGAATAACACAGAACCTCAAAGCGAGGAACCGTCCTTTGTTATTGTATGTCGTTCTTTATTATGGTAATAATCGAACCTCTCTGGACGTCTTGGTTGTTGACATCTCACAAGCGCTTGGTCAAGGGTTATTTGCGGATGTGATCGATTTGTGATCGATATTGACCGTGAGTTTCAATTGATGCCGCGATCGTGACACTTGTCGTGTCGGATCGTGTCAGATAAATGGTGCCGATCTCTAGCTATCATTTGTTGTTGTTGAATTAGTATTTTATAATCTTTTAACAACCACATAGGACATGGTTACAAAGTTATGTATCTCATACGATTCAATTAATCACATTTTATTTTTAAAAAAAATCGCGTTTCGTTTTCTGACTGGTCCTTGTTTGATCAAAAACAGACGGATTAACAGCTAAAATCACACATTTTATGTTGCAATGAAATTATGAGAGGGGTGTCTATGAAGTCTTGCCGAATAAGACGATAAATTTACAAGTACAATTAAATATATATTATATTATGATCATAATATTTTAATTAACAAGTAATTATATCAATTACGTTTATGTTTTTAAAAACTCATTCGCCATAGGCCTATATTTTTCAACCTTTTTCAACCTTGATTCCGTACAACTTCGTTGGCTTCACTGATTCTCTTTTTTTTTTCCGAGTACGGCTTTTATTACTGGAAGAAATCGGACAAATGTTTAATCCCGCACCACCAACTCAGGCAATTATTTATCGACGAATTGAGACCACTTCCCACTATTGATTTAGAATAACAAAGGAACGTCCCCAGACGTTGAACGTTTTTGTGCATATACAATCACCTGGTTCCTCTGAAACCGTTCCAGCTATTTCTTTCTGAATTGATCTCTTTTATATTCCTATGCATGCTTGAGTGTGTCTGAAAGACAGGTCTGACAGTTAACCTATTAACCTCGCCGCGCAGAGTCCAATTCATTATTGGATCAGAGTCGGTCAGAAATATCTAAATCTCCAATTCATTCACCATGGCTTTAAGTGCCTAACCAAGCCAGCCAAGTGATGGATCTTAAGTCGGGCAAAAACGGGCCCATCCCACACATAGCACCTTTGTATCAGTGCTTAGTTGTAGACTGAAATGATAAGAGTTACCCGTACTGGATGAAGACAATAAAAAACTGATTGGATACGTATTCGTAATCTTGTCTGCCCACTTTGGTTCGTTTAATTTGAAGAGCTTGGCATAATGAATAGATCACCTTGAATCCAGTGATTGATTTCTAATGCCAGTGACTGTAGTATTCATAGCATCGACCTCTTTTGCAAAACAGCGGCTTTTTTGCTGCGATTGGTCGTCCAGGGTTTGTAGCAGCGTGTCACAAGTTGTCATGCAACTATGGTACTAGCCTTGCCTTTATATTCTAACACATCTAATTGTAAAATATTCTTATTCGATAAATTTCAAATATCTTAATCATTAGCTTATTTTTTTGACAGATGATGTCGGAGATGATGATAAAAACTTCCCACATGGTATAGAACTTTATTTGAATAGGCCTATATGTAAGGCCATTTCTTTCTTATTCTTTGAAAATCCAATGTGATCATTATAGTTAATCGTTATTTAAAAAATCCTTACATAAGATTCGAAATAGTCTTCATAGTTCTAGTAGAAAGAGGGGGAATTCTACCTAATTAAAGGTAAACGAGCCCTAGAGAGGTCGAACCGATTCACGCTATTGAATTGTCCCCAATGACAAGTCGCAATTTCCCTTCACTTAGTTCTTTGAATGTATCAATTCAAATAAAAACTATAACCTATATTTCTAACAGCGGCATTGTCATCATGACGTCAATTATTTAATGCAATGTAACCGATAGACGCAGATGAACCTTATCCCTTCAAAGTCTCTAGTGAATATTAGCCAATAATGTTCGACTATTTTCAAATACTATTTCAACTATTTTCAAACGAAAATTTAAAAAGCAAATACTTTGATGACCTTATTTTGGAATTAGCCAATCCGACGTATTCTGAAATCTATAGCTTTGGTAAGACAATCCCAGAACGAACCGACTGGCGCGTTTTAATTTTCTGGCGTTTCACCTGCACACATGGCGTTAATTGCCGGCCCAAGTCTCGGTCATCGTAAGCGTGAATAAAGCTGTCAGGCGAAGCGATTGATACTCAGAAATTTATACGACTTTATTCGAAAATTGCATTAAGTGAGAATGACGGAAGGAAATCTCCTTATTGAAAATTGATTAAATTGATTATCGGCTTAAGGGGGCAATTAAGGACGATATTAAAATTGTTACAGGTGTAATAAAGGTAGCAGAAGTGTACGGGATAAGCTGCTAATTGAATTATTAACTAACACATTTTATATACTTATGTTTCATAAATTGTAAAACAGGGAAACATCATTTACAGATAGAGTTGTCTTTTATGGCATTTATTAATCTGCGCGAGGTATTTATTATATTTGGTACCATTGTCGATAGTTCCAAACCCCGTTATAAAATATGATGTATACTCACAAACAAGAGAAAAGTCGCCTCGCATGTCATGGAGTTATTTACCTTTGAAATATTATCCCGCAAAAAATGTTTTTATATTTCAAAATTCATGTTTTGTGATGGAATAGGTGCGTAAAATATGAAATAACCCCTTGCAAACAGGGTTATATAATAAATCATTACTGATGTAATTATTCTAACCTATTGCTTAAAAGCATTTGACATATCTCTTGAAATCTCAAAATCAAAATGCGTTTGTGCTTTCACAAAATCGTATCTTGAGAATTCTACACGCTACGAAATTGCTTTTGTTGTAATTTTAAAAGATTCATTTGTTGTGCTTTATGCTGTGTC
>JAMKCH010004449.1:0-33951 GCA_023653785.1 Ophioderma brevispina | reverse complement strand
AGATCTCCTTTTTATGACCTCGCACACAATTAGTGGGCAAATGTAAAAGCTTGTAAAAGTGGTCTACATGGCCTTTGATTGTCAAATCTTTACCTCTAGTTTATATTAAAATCTCCATGAGAGCAAAATATATATTTCGTCATATGACAAGGCAAAAATTTGGGTCAGTTTAATAAGAATTGGAGAACGGAAAAAATTCCAGGATGACCTTGAACTTTTTTAATGTAGTAGAAAAATGTGATAGATGACAGACATACTTTTAATTTATCATAACGACCAGACGAATAAGTTGGTTGTGGTTTATTAAATGTGCACAAACAGGCAAATAAGGTATTGCATACCTTATTTGCATGTTTGTAACACTTGCAATTGAGGATTTGCATACCTCATTTGCAGTTTGTAACACTTTAATGAAACCGTAGCCCAAAACCAGTACGAAATTAAAGAACATTGGGAAACAGAGAGAAGATGAGAAAAACAACTACAGTTGGTCGTCCAGACTGAGAAACGAATAAACCTGGATTCGTCAGCTGTGAGGATCTCTGTGTATGTTAAACCCCACAGCGACATCGTGAATAATCAGAAACTTAAAATCAGGTTGACAAGGGGAAGTGAAGCTAGTCAACATTATTACAAAATAATACTCTTCGGGCGACGCTGTTAGCCTTTTCACAACAATTCATACCTATGATAGGATTCTTTGGGGAGACAGATATAGCCTCATGCTCCAGAATATAGACTCTTTTCACTTTTGCTGTAGTATGTCATCAGAAAGAAATGCTTATTCTCATTTAAAATATCTCTTTGGATTATGGTAGCACTTTCCTGATCTGGACAGAGTTCTGAGTATATAGTTGTCCCCTGGCGCCGGGACTAAGGGGTACCTGTTATTCCCTGCATCTGCCAAGTGTCAGTAACCGTGTTAACATAACAAAATAATCTCGTATGGGGTGGCACTATCGTATTCATATTATTTAATCTACTCTCCAGCTTGAGGGGTGTGCTCCTCAATATCCTGCACCGTTGGTTTCACGAGAAAGTGTTAGTACGACACAATTAAAACAATGGGGACAAAATATTACTTATTCGTCCAAGTAACAACCAGACAGTTTCTACTGGAATAAATTTCTATTAACAACCCATCCGTTGTTAAAGGTCAAAGGGAAATGAAATGTCCACTACCAACAAAAAAAGTGTTGAAAAATGTGTAGCTGGGTAACCCATACCAGACCTCCAAACTTGTATTGTTGGTGGCATTGGGAATTCGCCTTTGACCTTTGACAATGGTGACAAGATTTCTATTGAGTGTCCCTCGGACAAGAATTTGTCATGGGAATGAGCATTTTTAGCATATTAGAGTGTATACATGTACATGAACGGTAATGGAAGGCATGTCTCAAAACTTAGTTACTACGATAAAGGTCTTGAATTATTATGAGTGAACCTTACAAACAACCGACCTTTATATTAACATTGTCAATGGTTACACTTTTGCTGATCACCCTGTGATGTTACATTACTTATTACAGATGTACCACACACGTCTACATCCAATATCAGAAGAGTCGCTTGATGTCATTGGATAATCCGGCTTAGTGAAGAATTAAAAAAATAATATATAGCCAATAGCCATTGGTTGCATTTAATATCAAATTCGGGAAAAATTTTCAAAACGGAGCTCATAATGCGGGGTACGATAAGAAAGTGACTTATAGGCCCAGGCTTGCCTAACTTTGCCGAACCATCTAGTCTCCATCTTCTAACTCTTTAAAGCCAGATCCGGCGAGGAAACAAACTTGAAGAATTAATGTTGCTGGCAACAAGGGAAACATGTTTAGAACTTTCCGTTAATGTAGTTTCAAAGATAAATCAATTTAAAATAACTTTAAAGTCTCTAATTAAAATACACAATAGATAAAATACCAACACTGCTAACAAAAAGTACACACTATGAACAAAAAAACACCAAAAAGTTCAACAAACCGCCTCATTCTGATGGAAATGCAACAAAACCACATCAATATATACGTGCTTGCTCAAATTTAATCAGCAACTGCTTTCTTTTGATGTTTCATGCCGCTATAGCTTTTGACACATTTCTTTAGTAGTGCTACAAAATGAAATTATGGCATTCGCTTGCAGTGTTATTTTACCAACCCGCACTTCCACCGAGATGATTAACTTGTACGTAGCGATAAGGAGGTTATATACCAGGATTGGGATCTTAAAAGCATTTAGAAAACTTTCACTTTGACGATTAACGAAGTAAAATTATTCTTAAAAGTTAGTGGCCCCGATTCTTTCTGTAAAATCTCAAAATGGACACAATAGACCCGCTTGGTTCTATGGCGACAACAACTTGGAAATAATACGGGATTGTAAAAAACTCGTAATACTGTTTTTTCACAATCTAATATCAGACAAAAATATGGGTATAATTTCTGTCCATAAGTTCTTGTTCATAATGCCAGGGCAAGTGGAATTATGCATGTCTTGTTTGATATGAATAAAGCAAGCGCGATTTTATTGCTCTAATACATTCAAACGAGTTCATACATGGTTCCGTTTTAAAGGCAGGCATAATTATTAAATACATTATCAAAAACTAAAGGGTATGTGCTATTCGCATTTTGATAAAGGGCCTACTTTTTATACACGAAAGGATAAAATCATCTACTGCGCGTCTTTCGAAAGCATTAAGTCATGAAAAAACCACAGCCTTATTGCACGAAATCATTGCAACTTAAGTGTTTTAAAATAAAGTCTCCAAAAATCAATGACAAATCATGAATGGGGTAAGTAGACGATCTTGGTCACTACATTACCCAGAAACTGAATCCTAATACTCATTGTAGTAAGTACGTCTTAGGCAAGTTTGTGACCACATTGGGTAAATTTGATAAAAATAGTTTGTTAAACAAATTGAAAAAAAAACACGATTTACCTCGGTTTAGGGCATTGTAGGACTCCAGCGGAAGGGCATTATGGATGTGTTCCAAGATATATTGATAGTTCCCTAAACATTATCGAAGGACAAACCAAACCAATTAAATCCAAACCAAACCATTCACAAAACAAGCCAGACACTGTAAACAGTGTTTTGAAATAAACGTTTTTCTTGTAGTCATTATTAAAAACGTTTAAATACGTTAAAACACCAATGTTTAATACCAAAACAGTGGTGTTGAATTCCTTAACTTAGCTATCAAAAATGATGTTCAATCCTGAAAACCACTGATTTTACCGTGAACAAAACCACAAAACCAAACAGAATTAAAAATAACAATCAAAAGAACAAAAGAAACAGAAACAATGAAGAAATTAACAAAACAAAAAACAGCACGAACAATCAAAACAGTCATAGAAAAAAATCAAACAAACCATCAAAACAACAACAGCAACAAAATCCAGACCGTAGTGTCCCTTTCGGTCTTTTAAATGTTGGGTTATGGTCTAAAATAGAATGTGTATTAACAATATGAACCTGGCAAAACAATTGATTCGATTTTGCTTTCAGGACAATGTTCGCAAAAATGATCCATGATTTCTTACAGTTAAAATCCAAGTTGCCCTCTGGTTTTCAAAATGGCAAATTGAACAATAAGTGTATATGGTTAGTAAAATTGTCAGAAACAATATGTACGGTACATGACCCACTTGAGTTCTAAATTGTTAACAATGATGAAAACGGTGTTTATGCCTATATTCAAATCATCACAACATTGAAAAAAACGGGCTTACAGGGGACTATTTGCAATCCACACAGAAAGCAGGGTTGAAAACAGTCTTAATGGCAATAATTATTTATTTGTAAAATTCTGATTGTGCGAATTCGATGTCTATAGTAATGAGAGTCATACATTGTGTTTACGGTATATGGTCAGTTCCTTGAAGCCCACAGTTGTCTTGAAGTTAAAAACAGAACTTGACGCCCCGACTTTATCTTCATTAAAGATTAGCAGCGATTTGCTAAACCGAAAACATCGAAATATTCATCAATTCATTATTTTGTATTTTTGTTACTGGCATGGATATAACCTGCAAGTGGTTTGCTTGAATCCGTGTATAAAGGGTAAAAGTCAGTACTTTTATCTGATTCTGTAATTTATAACATGGCGTATCAAAATTTCCACTTGAGATAAAAAAAAACCTTTCTCAGGTGAATATCCAGATTTTAAGCGTGAATTGTGCACCATGGAGCAATAGAGTTTGACCTCAAGCACAAACATTATGATCTTTGTTTGTTCTGTGCTAATGTATAACACAATCAGCTGTTTATTGTAGATTTGAGACGTTTAGTGCTGTATGTCTATTGCGGAGACGGTATGACAAATTCCCTCAAATACTCAGTTTTTGTCACATTTGGTGATTTGTTTCTCATTAAAGCAGTTATATGAATTGTACACACTTATCCAGGATTATAGTTAAACACAAAGCATTTCCACATTTTTCGATTATCTCGCAATATGGCTGCTAATCATTAAAATTACAGGTTTCGCAATATATATTGTCTATATTTCCTCCCGAACTGTGGCAAATCTGTCGTGGGTTATATGTAAGAATATAAGTCTATATTCAGTTGTCAATTGTGCGGACATGTGGTTAAAACATCAAAATAACGAGATATGGCCTGTATTTTATCATAAAAAAAGTTAAATCTAAAACCATTTTTTTATGCAGACACAGCAACAAAGGTTTTTAAAGGTTTTTAATTAAATCGGGTGACCAAGGATCCTACTTACACAAGATTAGGAATAGTGGCCTGGAATAAGCTCCTAAAAACCATTAAACATTTTAAACATCGTTCTTACAGTGTGGGATCTTCGTTCAAACTTTTGGCTCTTTTAAGAGCCATGAAATTTTAAATAACCTTTTATTCTTTAAACAACTTTCGGGGATTACTGTCGAGATTGCAGACAACTTATAAAAACTTTGAGGGTAATGTTTAGCAATACGAAGGTTTATACGGGGGAAATTACCATGCTAACTTATGTATAAAGCACCTGATGAGCTTTGAAACGTTTATTTTTAGAGTATTAAAGTCATCCATATTTTCGTGAATTAGTGATTTTTCATATAGATTAGACACCAAAATTCCTTACCTTTTATTTGGTTACAGAAATAACTTAAAATGAAAACAAAAGGGATTTGTATATGATTAATTTCAATATAAAAACAGGTGATGTCGTATTTGCTCCTATACGAAATTAGAAAGTTACAATTTTTGTACCAAAGAAAACAGTTTCTCAGCTAATCCTTCATAGGGCCTATGGTGTATTTTTGATATAAAGCTTTACACCAGTGCCAAAATCCAGAAATTTTCAATTGATCGGGACACCTGTTATTTGAAACTCTCTCGTTGCAACCTTTAAATAACATGCGGAGCTCATTTTCTCAACGCCAATATCAAGTTGGTGTTGTATACATGACATAGTTTTTCATCAATTTCTAAGCATAAAACACCTCGTACATGATATAAGTAAAAGGTCACCGCTTCAATTGACAAAGTGACTGTATTTCTTTGCCGTACGTGCGTTTCAGGAAACTCTGCCATAACAATACTCTTGTGGTCTATCTGTCTATTAGTATTTCAACATTATTTTCTCACAGCTGATTTATTTTGTTAAAAAGTCCAGAAATCTATTGTGTTTTGATATTGAAGCTCAAGGCTATGACCAAATTGGTTGACTTTGAACAAACCACTCGTACAGTCTGTAGTAGAAACAAGTCAGTGTGAGGTGTTTTGCAGTTGGCATTTTCAAAAGGGGACTTATTTTGCAGCTCTACCTATATATTAGTCACCCTGACTCCATATAAAGAGCATGCAGTGTGTGGCTAGTGCTATGAGGGCATAGGGCTAACTGATTTTTCTGGAAGAAGAAGAAGAAAAGTTATTCCTTTTGTGATAATTGAAGGAAATCTTGCTAGATAAGTAAATTGAAAGTAGTAAAGTGAACCTATTACTTTGGAGTCTCCTGTCTCATTCCACATTAAGACTACCGATTACTTTACAATTTGACCGGAAGGGTCTACTTCTTTATAATTAACCCCTTAACTGAGTACAAATATAGTTAGAAGACTAAACAACTCCACGTTTCAAGCCCAAGTCGTCTTCAATGAGAGTACGTTTATCAAATGGTATAAGTGTTGACCGGAGTTCAGAAATTCTAATATAGACGATTGGGTAAAAGACGGTATAAAAGAATAGTGGCACCCTGGCCCGAATAATGTTACTGGTAATTACAAAATTTCTTCAGGTACTGAAATTATATTTCAGTTCATTTGAGGTCCTTCCAAACCCTTATATCCATTGCTGAGAATACTCACAGCTTTAGAAGCTCCCTTTTCAATTTGACGTTGAAAGTTACAGTTATAGAATTTGTTTTCCGTCACCAAACATGTCAAATTTTCATGATATCAATATATTTCAAGCCCGAGCATTATTACCTGTTAACACGTTTAATGGTCCCCCGTTTATGTTACCTCACAATTATCAAATGTGGATTTGTCGGAAATATATTGCGTGAAGCTACTCGTGACATTTTATTTGTCGGGTACAACACTTGAGTAGTACCGTAGGGGTCTGAAGCCTAATCCCCATCACTGTATCAACCACTTGTGTCATGTTTTGTGGGTTTTGTTTTACATGTAATAGTTTTTATTCCAAGTAGCCCACCTACTGCTGAGATATATAGATAAATATGTCTAAATAATAAAGGTCCACCTAAATCTCTATGAGTTCATAGAGTCTCAAAGATTGAAGTTCCAGATGTTAGGTTCTGGGTTCCTGTAGATAAGAGAAATAACATTGTGTTCAAATGGTTCTTTGTGCAGATGGATTTTAATGCCATGATAATGTTGAAGTACTCAAAACTATATGCCTTGTTTTGAGAAATCGCGCCATGAAAGGACGAATAAAATCCTGTCTCTACCAAACTTATTACATGTTTCGTTTTTATGTTTGGACAAGAAATGATTCCCTTTTTGTTATCAAAATGTTGCATTTACTGCATGTAGATATAAATGTTGAAGAATTTCAACTTCTGTAACAGAAAGTGTTCAATGATGTAATAAAGTTGGAGACAACAGCAGTTAATATATTATTTCTGATTCAATATCCCATGCCTGGTGCATACACACCCATTCCACAATGTCTCTTAACTTAAAGGGTCTAATCCCTGATACACCCTACCTTAAATTTTTCATTTCCAGGAAAAAGGTATAGTTTGATTAAAAATGTAGAACTAAACTGGCCGGCAAAAGTCTATCTAAAAGGGCAGAATTTCCGGTCCAACACACTCTAATTACATGTATATAATTTATTTAACCTATAATGAAGTTAGTGTTTTAATTCGGTAACAAGACTCTCATCCATTTCTTTGCTCTGTAATAGACAATTATTAGCATCTTACGCTACGCATCACCCTTTCACTCCCAGGGAAACCGAGCATTTTAATAAACAATTGGACGATTGCTTGAAAATTGGTGATTTTCTTTTCGTTCTTCTCCCTCCTTTTTAAGATGTTTTAATGAAGGGCTGCTAATTTAAGGTTGAGGTCACCATGGTCAACGGCAATTTGAAATTGTAACTGTATACTTATTATTATATTATTAAGCCTCAAGACAAATCGATATAACCAATACAGATTTTTTGACAAGAGTGTACTTGAAGCTATATGCGCCGTGGCGCTTTGAAAGGAGTATGTCAAGCAATTCCATCCAACCATGGAAGACTCCTTGATAAACCAATGATAACTGTATAATAATAATTGTTTTAATCTTTTGAAATTTTCATGTAATAACCACATATAGATAACAATTTACCACCCATAACGATACATTTACATTTTGCAGTTTCTCTTGTCAAAACTTGCAATTGATTCAAACCAACTCCGCTATAAAAAGATCAGATTTATCTCCCTTTTCCCGCTCCAGTGTTCAAAGTATATGAAAATGTTTTTTTTTTCCTTGAAAATGAACACCATTGGAATCTGTTTTGGAGGCAATCAGACAAAATAAGTTACCGTCGCACTGCAACCTTCTTGGGTTAAAAAAAGTGGTTGGTTGATGTATAGTGTTATCCTGTTTTAACACAATGTTTTATAATACCCAAAGATATAATCAATTAACCCATCTACTGTTATCTTCACACCTGAGATTTGAGTGTTTGTTTAATGTTATGTCCAAACAGCATTTCAACCACGGATTAAAATCAACAAAGAATTGGAACTCAATATTTTGAAATAAATACATTTTGTTGGTGTATTTCAATCAAACATACGGTGTTAAATCAAAGAAACACCAAACACGTGAACCTGTTTGATGACCTAGGTGGATGACCTAAAGGTCATTGGAATGGAGGTTTTACTGGAAAAATATAGGACTAAAAGAGCGAGACTCATAAGGAATCTACGTACCTTCAATCGATGTGAGTAACAAAATGCATTGTATTTTAGGCAGATGAAACCTCCAATGAACAATCATATTCCCACAGAAATATATTCATTTCCGATCACCCTGTATGACATCACCTCCCCAAGTGACGTCATACCACAACCAACTTCCTCTTTGCGTCTTGGGTGAAAGTGCGGGTTACACGTTATGATTTAGATACCGTAATTTGTCGAATTTTTGGTCAGATTTGCTACTAGTGTAGTCCTGAACTTGTCTGTTGTAAATCTGTTAAAGTCATTTATTAGTCCCTGGGACTGTAGTTTGTCATTTTTCGTTTGCGAAAGTCCGGTATTTTAATGGTCTTTATATAACTTTGACTTCACGTCGGGTTTGTCAACATACGAACCTCCCGCATCTTCACACCCATAGACTGACGAGCGTAGGGCGTGGCAATGCCGCCACGTTCATATGGACTGGAGGCCGCCACCGTCCGAAAATAAAATTCGGCTATTCAGTCGATCCCAGAGGGTTGATGATGGAACCCAGGGACTTAACGACTCTGCCGCACATCAAGCTTCTAATCGAGGGATGTTTAATACCAGGCCCCGGAGAGAAGGATTGTACCCTCATGGAACCTCAACAAGGGGTTGGACTATCTAGCGGAAGCCCCTTTCGAGCCAATGGGAGGACGATCTTGGTAACCTGACGTTGAAGACCGTGTGTTTCATCATTTTTATGGATTCGGGACGCCGTCAGTCGGAGCTGCATGCGCTAAGCCGTAGGCGATGCTATCCAGTTCTCCAACACAGCCGGGTGCTACGCTTTACTTTCGTCCGGGTTCTTCTAGCAAAAAGAACGAGTTGTAGCGCCTTTTCAGCCGTCCCCGTCTTTTCCTCTATTCGGGCGTGGGAGGACAGGGACAGATTTTGGTGGCCCTGTTAGCGCCTTAAATGGTTATGTTAGAGGACGCGCCCCATCAGGCGGGACCACGAATCAGCTCTTCAATCCACAACGGTTGCCCCTCACGGGGCCGGACGAAGGCTACGCTGCTAGTGGGTTAGTTAAATTATCACAGACGCCGCGCCTTGTTCCAAAATCCGCGAGTGTTCGCGCTCTTTCCACCAGAGGCTACGCGGTCTTTCGCCTTTCAGCGCGGGTCTCCCTTGCCGAAATCTGCGGTTTCATTGCGCTCCTCGACTACTTTCACCACTACGTACCTTCGACACGTTAACCCAGAAAGAGCTAGATTTGCCCAAGCTGTCCTACACATATCGGACTCTCAGGACAATTAATGGTAAGTGCAAATATCTGCGTCGCCCAAGGGTTGATTTTTTTGTCTCATGATTTTTGCGTGTTATTTAGGTCTTGATACGAATTGCTTTCAATTCGAATTCATTTCGATTCACGCAATCTGATGGGACGTTTTGCATCCTGCACCGCATCTAGTACCTGTGCTAATCTGGCGAGGTTAATGCAAATTGTTCCATCAACATCGGATTGAAGGTAAGCAGACGTATGATCCTGTAAGAACCGTGGTGTTCTAATGACTCGTAAGGAATGTTTGCTTACCGTCTTCGATGTTGATTCCCGGCCCATCCCGCCCCCTGCAAGATTGTGCATTGTCGGGGGTAAGGTTAAGACGAAGAAAGAGGACGTGGAATTGGGGTCTGGAAGTCAACTTGGGGGTGTCGTCAAACAGGGTGATCGAAATGAATATATTTATGTGGGAATATATTTTCATGGGAGGTTCTGCATATGCCTAAAGACAATGCAAATTGTAACATCAAATCGGAGAAGGGTAAGCAAAAGCATTCCTTACAAGTCATTAAAACACCACTGTTCTTACATTTTTTTTTAAGAAACAACAAGCGATAGCCCTTTCCGCCCTGGTATTATTTATCGTCAACGTCATATTTTTATCAACGTATGCGGAAGCCATAGTTAAATTAAAAAGTAATACTTAAAAATATTTTCTTAAACACCAATTGTGTACCAATTTTGAAATTTATTGAGAATAATGATAATAAAATGAAATTCTAACAAAAGAATTCAAAAGATTATAACAAAATGCTTTGGTGATCCCCAAATATATTGGTTAAAACGAAAAATCTATTGGTCATATTAGAAAAAATTTGGTTACAAACAAACCAAATCGCCGACAGTCATACCAACAACAAAAACAACCACCCAAACAACAACACTTTAAATTAAACACGTCTCTGTTTTAGAAACACTTCCGTACAAAAGTACGAGTTCCGTTTGGACGGAAGCATTTTCTTGTTTTAGAAACATATCATTATCAGACGGACCTCGTACTTTTTAAAATCTTTTCTCAGTCAACAAAAATGTGGATTCATGCAATTTTATTGTTTAGGCAGTGAACCATTGCAATTAATAATTAGCAACTATATACCAAATAGGTAAACTTATTGTACTTCTTGGAACCTTGTAAAAAGAATAATAATTATTGAGAATTCCTGTGATTTTCCTTTGCTCTGTTGAAACTATACTTGAATTATTGATATTTAGTTCGCCTCAATTATTCAGGCTGGCTAAGAACAATTAGTCATAGGGTGATGTATATTTGCCCAATACAAATAAAAATAAACTAAATATAAAGTTTGTTCAATTGCACGAACCATTTTGTTCCAGTGACCGTTGTTGTGTACCAAGCACACTTAATCAGTTGAGCAAAAGCATTTACTAGCGATGAAAAAGGCACATTATATTCCAATTTATAATGAAAAAGTAACAATTGCTCAGAAATTTACCGAAATGAAAGTCCTTTAATGCGATTTCGATGCAAAATTTGTGTGTTCCAAAACTGGAGGCACACGATGCAATTTTTTGACGGAAAAAAAAATTTACGTCGGGTGTTTGCCCGTTTTTTAAACTCTGTGAGTTTAATATTGCTTTAGTTTAAGACCTAACTTTTGCAGGGGCTGATGGCTAATAACTACCTTATAGTGTTCTATGTTTCACAACATAGCGTTTTATGGCCTAACCTTTGTGCAACTTGATGTGTCCTATGGTCAGATCGTGTCTGCTATGCTTACGCAAGATCACCCAAACAAGCCATTAGTCTCCACATGTTCACATACCTAGACACAATGAAGGTTTTAAGACAAATACCGTCGATAAGACACAATTCAGTCGGTTGGTTGTTGTCACCAAAGTCAGTCATAAGTTTTTCGGGCAATCTTGTATTTCTTTTTAAAAGACACGTGGCATCAAGGAGACAAATGCATCGTTAATCTGGACGGTTTTCGTGACAAATCCATGAAGTCTTTAGTTTCGAAAGGAAAATCCGTACAATGTATTTACTCGGTAAGTACACATTGGTGACCTATAGGAACCAGTTAACAATACAGCGATCAAAAGTATCAAAGCGCATTTGAATCGAGCGAAGTTTGAAATAGTACTCTCGGTTGTTGGACAAGCTCCCATCAAAGAGAGCAAAAGTTGTTTGTTGTTCAGAAGAATGTTTTAAAGGATCGGGGAGTTACGCCCTTGTTCTGATGTGAAAGATCTGTTGGCTTCATGTACATTCCCCCGACATCATAGGCGGACGACCATAGACCTGCTGTGGAATTGTCCACATGGCCGCTTGGAGGAGCCACTTGGGCTCAAGTAAAAGGAGAAGTAAGGAAAGCCAAAAGAAGAAAGACAAAAGATGAATAGGAAAGAGAGGCTCACACCTTTGGCATTTTGTTGGACTTTTAGCGAGAAAGTTATTTGGCCGTAGAAACCCAGAGGTGTAGAGAGTGGAGTATATCTACATATCTAGCACGTTTGGCTTTAAAAGCGCTTTTGACTCCCCTCTATCAATACTTTGCATAGTGGAAAAGTTTGATTCCTTAGAAAAAAGGAATGTACCTGCACCCCATAAGGTAAGGGCTATATTGTGTGGAAACCACTTGAATTGAACTATTATCTAAAATTACGAAGCTCTTTACAGAAAGATTGCCCAACAAGGAGTTTCTGTAACGAAAGCCCCTCCTAAGAAAAAGTATTTACACCTTCAACAAATATCAGTACCATCATGTAAGTCTTGGGGCCAAAAGAAACCTCAAATGATCCAAAACTAAAACTGCTTTCTGGTACCAAATTATTTAATGTAATTGTGAATTTTTTGACATTTTACTGCTTCCTTTTCATGCAAAACGAAACATCCATCGGGATATCGATAAGGTAGCAGGGATCCCAAAGTAAAGGTTGGGGGGTGGCAACCACCCCTTTCGGAGAAAGTGCACAACATGCCTCGTACGACACAGGAATATCACAGACACCTTGATTTTAATACAATATATATCTATGACCCGTCTTTTGCATTGATCCAAAATGAAGACCAACATGCCTCTATTTACATCAGAAATGACCGTCATATAGGCCTATTTCGCATGCCATTAAAACTGTCACTTTCATAGAGACAAATCATGGAAACTTCCATTTTTCTCCAAAAAAGTTGGGATTATCCGTTTTTCCATGCGGTTTTTTTTACTCTCCCTTGAATGGAAAATACTCGTTTTTATATACGTCCAGCGTTTAATTTTTGATCAGAAAACTTGGGAATATCAATTTTTCGGCACCCCATATCCAGTATTTCCATACTTTCCTCAATTATGACGTCATAATGGAATTTAGTAATTATTTTGATACCAAGGAAAGAAGAAACGCCAAGCTATCCTTGGTACACTTTTTATGAATATGTTTAGTAAGGAAATCAGCAGGGGGACAACCACCACCCTTTCGAGAGGTTTTTTACAAACATGGCTCAAATAGTCGAGAGTTAAAATCGGGAGTGGACCCGCATAGGATGAAATGATGTTACCTTGTAAGGCTGGTTGCTTCCAACACAGGGGACATTCGGGTATAACAGAGGATGTGCAAAAATAGGATCTTTGTGTGAGAGACAGCCAAAATTGCTCTAATCTCTAAAAGAAAAGGTCTCTGGGTGGAGATTTTCAAAATTTTGTCCTCAAAATATCGATTCTCTTGGTGACAATGTAACATTAAAACAAAAAAATATTGGGATCTTTAGGTGACATCGATACGAATTTTTGGGTCTTATCAGCCTTACATCGTGTTACATCAAAGATGGCAGTGTCCTCGTTGGGGGCATCTATACCTTTAAGCTTGGGAATGTTTGAACAATGTTTGTTGTCGTTGTTTGTTTTTGCTTGTTTTTCGTTTATATTAGCATATACATAGGCCGATGATTTTCATATGCTTCCATGGGCCGGTCAGTCAATTGTTCCAACGGCCGGATTAGACTACCCTCCGCCTCTGCCCGACATGCCCACGAATTCGTTTCCTCCTTCTTCCAGGGCCTTCACTGTAAAAACAGTGTTTAAAAGTGAGGCAAGTGGTGTTTTAGAGGTAAATTTTAGCAATTAAACACTTTGTGTTTAGAAATTAAACACATGGTGTGTAGAATTTAACAGTTGGTGTTTAAAATTAAACAGTTGGTGTTTAGATTTTGACATGTTTTTTTGAGATTAAACGCTCTAAACCTGTCCAATTATCTTTGTCTCCATCATCCTCACACCCGCAGTGCAGAGTGTGAGGTGAATCCGGCCACCCCCGTTTAGCAGGACAAACCGGATTAAAACTTTGTTTAACTAACTAAACTAATAGACCGTATTCAATAGCCAGCCATGTTGTGGACAAGATCACCATTTCCAGTACTACAATACATTCACCTGTCAATGATCCCAGCAATCGCTAAACAGATCGATTGACCTCTTATTTATTGTAGTCCCTGGAATGTACGCATTTTGTCCACCAACATGTCTGGTGGCTGTTGTCATATTGAATACGGTCTAAGAAATATGAAATCACTAAGGTCTCACTTTAAGTTCTAGATTGTGGCATTTCCATGTTGTCAATTAATTGAACAACTCATTCAAGACAATAAGAGCACTATCTAATACTACTATTGATGCAGTGTTGAGATATCTGAGCTGGATGTTGACCGAAGGAAATCTAATCGATGTTCTCATGCAAAGAAAGAAAAAAACACAAACTATACCAAGATAACATACAAACTCTTTTTGGTTGACATTTGCCCACATTTTATTGATTGCTTGATTGATTTTGTTTTTTTTTTCGTCATTAATGTCACAAGTCATTTCCTTATCTTTACTCATAGGTATGCAGGCATCTCACCGGTGCGACGTGTATCTACCTTGAGGCAATATGTTCATCATGCTTAGGCTGCCCTACGGAACACGGCGAGGGTTTCTCATCTTTTTACTGGTTGTTTTCCGGTAAGTCCTAAAACTGCGTAATGCTATGTGAATGCTGTTTTCCAGATCTTCCAAATTTTACTTATAATACATTTTCATTGTCCTGTCATAAAGTAAACTTCCATTGTGGAGTGCCTATAACTGATGTCACTCCTTGCACAATAGTGAAATTTCACTTCTCGAAAGAAGTTGAAATGCGAATGATTTTTCACTAATTCGTCATTAGGGGGGGATTTTTAACTCCCTTGCCACGTTTTTAAGGAGTGACCCTTGCAACCAAATTTACGGCAAAAAGTGTAATTCACTTCTTTTAGTCTCTGTCGAACACTTAAACGATCAAAATTCACGCTTCAAAAAAGTGAAACTGAAACGAGACACGGGACATTTCCAGAAAAATACTCTCCCAGTTTTTTCAACCCAATTTTTTGTTGCATTTTAGAATGCAATATACCAAAAAAATGCAATGTATTAAACACACCTAAGTTGTATAATCAGTCGAAAACGCGTCTTTATGTAAACAACACGGATGATTTAGTAGTTTGTGTTGTGCAACTACGAAAATCCAAGTAATCCGATTAAGGTCGGCAGGCAATTTCAAACTCTTAGTTTTGTTGGGTTTACTTTTGGTACGTTAATTTTTATCCAATAAACCTTCAAAAGTTCTTGGTATGTGTTCTACAATCCAGTGAAAATTTCAGATCATTTGTATCCTCAGGAAATCTCACGTCTCTTTAAACTGTTTTTTGTTCTTGAAAGGACTGAATTTCGATTGAAAATAAGATTATTTATTTCAATTTAGTTCCCCTCCCCACTTCTAAAGAGTGATACAACTTTTCTTTGGAGCAATCTTGAAGAAGTAGCTATTTTCTAATCTTTCAACAAGTCCTTTCAGATGTTGAGTATAAGAGATGATAGAAGTGTAATTTTTCGGATGACATCACGTTGCACACTGGTAGGAGACTTATGTATTATGTAGGAGACATTTGAAGCTGAAACTCTTGAAATTTAACAATGAGATATTTGAAATCTAGTACAATGATTTACTGAAGCTTTATGACGATAATAATGCGATTAGGGGCAATTGAACAGTAAGCATTCATTCTCCAAATATATTCGGATCCCTCTTTGTCCTGGTCTATTTTTACTTAGCTATAATTTTCGAATAAATCAAGGTAATGAAACGTGGTCATTTCCCGAAGACCCCCACTTGTGTTCTCAGTAATTCATATAGCATTAGCGGCCTTCACAATGGTTATTGGCTTTTTCATTTGTGACTTAAATTTCGATTTTTTTAACATCGCGATTACCAAGAAAAAATACGTTTGAGTTGTTGCTGATTCAGTTATTTTTTTCATGCTATGTTCAAATTCAAACTGAAGTTCAGATGACGACATTGTAGATCGACTAAAACAAGTTGTGGTAACCCCAAAACACCTATTATTTATATAAAAGGCCGGCTATAATAAAATATTGCATTCAAATGAGTCATTTTTAACTTTTGGGCGCTCCACTGGGTGTGACACCCCTCTGCCACAACTCATTCAAAAGTAACAATATACAGACGCACGCTGACAAATATATACCCTTAAAATAGTGTAAGTCGTTTCAGAAAATGAAGGTCAGAAAAACCAATCTTGTGAGTTTGTGATCCAATTCGGAAGTGGCATCAGGCCTCCGAATTTTGTCTACTTGCCAGACTGGATCCAATTATGGTCTTCAAATTCGTCATTAATTTTGATTGTGTTTGTGAAAATGCCGTGCATTACCTGTTTTCTATTGTCTGTTTCCCCACTTATATCAACATTTTATGTAAAACAAAGCAAAACAGTACCAAAAAAATCAAGTTAAAGGCAGACACAGATAGTTGAAATAATATTTGTGTGTATACAAAATAGTCAACTAAAAATATCTCATCGAAACTATATACTCGAATCCGAAGTCTTGAGATGACCGGTTGGTAAACCAAATTTATGTGGTAGTAATCAAATCCATATGATACTGTATGTAAAATAAAAATTCGGGATTCGGAATTGATGACAAGGTTATAATTTTTCTATTTGAAAAACATCGATTTGAGCTTAGCTTTTTTTCACACAGTGATTCTGCATTGGTCACACTTATGAAGTACATGCAAAAGACACATTTGGTGAGAAATTGAGGGTGGAATCGTCAGGAAATCTCTGAATCGGCCTGTTAAAGATAAATTAAAATAAGCCAAAAACAAAATAAAATAACAGGAATTAGTTAATATTGGCAAATTCCCTCTCTTCCAACTAATGCCAAAGCACCATGACTAAATACAATAGATAATCTCCACAGTAACGTGTAATTCCATCTGATTGAAATAACTATCAAATGCAACTGACTCGAGTCGTGGTCATTCACAAGTGTTTGATTTATGCCCATATAGACCGTATTCAAATAGCCAGCCATGTTGGTGGACAAGATAGACGCATTCCAGTACTACAATACATTCACCTGTCAATGATCCTGTGCAATCGCTAAACATGGATCGATTGACAGCTTAATGTACTGTAGTCCTGGAATGTATGCATCTTGTCCACCAACATGTCTGGTGGCTGACGTCATATTGAATACGGTCTATTTGCCAAAATGACCATAATTTAGATACATTTTGGGAACGCTGTGGTGTATTCAATTATATTGATCTAAAAAAATAGTAAAACTGAACTTTTAAAAATGTCCTTAAAACATGCTTTACGGAACAAAGGTGAAAATACGGAATTTACCGAGTCGGGAATTTTAAGTATAAGCCACAATTGACATCTTAGTCAAGTGTGACTCGGTGATACAATACTAAAAAAATAAAGAAATTCTGTGTGCCAGTTCATACCAGATGGTCCACTCAAGATTTCTAAACGTTTGTAGTCAAAAATCTTCAGAATGGTTTTCTTATGAACGTGGCACTTGAGACCCTTGCTACAAACCGAATAATTATAAACAAATTAGAATGAAATTAGAAATAAGAATGCAGCCATCTAAAACTTATTCACAAAAACTGATTTATTTGATGTAAATAGCATCTTGGTTTGTTTTGGAAAGTTTCCAAGAAGAGGCCATATAATCCTGTAGACTGAAACTCTGTCAAAAGATCAGTCCTTGGACTAATATGAATTAAAACCACGATTACTTAAAATATTTGTATCAGAAGAGATCAAGGATATGACCTTCGGAACCAAATAACCCATAAAAGGCTATTGGTACATTTTCCTTCTATTATTAATGGTATTTATAGCAATTGTACTCTACATTCCAAAGGTGCTTAATTTTTTTTATTAAGACATATTACATCTTCTGTTTCAAGAGTGATATATAAATACCTTAATGCTTCAATGAATAGATATATATTAAAGGGCTTTACTCGATCTTCAGCCTCGACCCAACCCTCATCGTGGCACCATCAAACCTGAGATTTTGGTACCATTAGAACGCTTGTATTTTTCTCATCTCATATGCCAGTTTATTACTGGCTTCTTTTCATTATGGCCACATGCTAAAATATGGTTTGTTTACGGTAAACCGGAAAATAGTTTGTACAGTACTCTATGGGCTACTGTAATACACCACATTCGCTGCTCTCATTAATGGTGTCATGCAGATTCAAATGAAATTTAGGAATTTTAAGTATTTGGTGATGGCCCTCTCTATGAAACGGGGATAAACTTAATGCTGTAATCGGGTGGGACACCTTTAACGGATATTATACTGTATTCTGTTTTTATCACCCCCACTTCCAGGTTTTCTCCGTAACGTCGATGCTCAGTATATATTTTCCAAGATCTACTCAGATTGCGGGATTTGCTGCGAGTGCGTAAGTATACACTTAAACAACGAAGTACTCATATGCATTCTAAATTTAATTTACATACGCCCAATTCACGTGGTATTTCTCTATTTTGGCTAATTGTAACAAAAGTGACATATCAATTTTATAGAAAAGTCTTTAAGAAAGTCAAATCTTTTCTCCTGTAGTTTTGTTTTTAAAATATTGATATATGTTAAGTCTAAACGGGAGAGTTATTGCCTTTTGGACGTATTATACAGGTCTGAAAACCCTCTCTCTTCAAGGACAGATACCGCATAGGCCGTGATTGGTCATTGCGTGGAATAACCCATACAAGTGAACCATGGCCAATCATCATGCACACTGGTCTGTGCATGAGGCAAGAGAAACTCCAGATGTAAAACTTATCCAAGTAATGAAAATCTTGGTTAATTTACTCTAACATCTCAAACTTTCCAGAAAGGTATTGTAAAATGTAGAAAGGGCCTTGGTTTGTGAATGTATATGTTTAAAAAGAAAGGGTTTAAATCTATACAAGGATGCAGCGTGCCTGATATAATCCATCCTCGCTTAGTTTGCTGGTATCATAAAGCAAGATAAAGTAAAGTGTTACACGATTGTATTACATTTGAGGATTAAGTTTTACCAAACAACTTCTTTAAATAGATAAATTAGATCCATCTTTCCTTTTATGGTAGTATGCCATCGTAAAACTTCGGGTTTGAATTTCGAGATAATGTTTCAAAATGGCCGGGTGTTAGCAACTAAACAAAAAAATAAAACAAATGCAACGGATTATAAATATAACTATGCCTGCCTTAGTATTTAATTAATTAATGAACCCCCAGGTTAAAATTTCATATAAATCTATTCAAAAATGAATGCCAGATACCGTCTTAGATCTCTGAATGCGTTTTTTTTTCGGGATAGCTTGGCATTTTGTTTGATTAAAATGTTATAAATCTACAAACTTAATGACAAAATAGATCTTTAAATGTTAATACATTTTTGTTTTGAGTAAATATCAGATTGTCTACTTTAGAAACTGTTGCTGGTATCATTTTCTGCTCATGCATGAATTTCTGTGTTTTTCTTTTTTTCCAAATACACATATTTACGTCTTCGGCCATGAAACGAACCCTGAAAACATCGCCCATTTTTTTTTTAAATATCACTTGCTAACAAGGGTTTAGATTAAATTCCATTCCCTTTAGAAGTAGATCATCGACGGATCAAATTTGTGCTGTTGGTCGGCTTAATGATCTCAGTCTACACACATATTATCATACATCATCGGAGAGCTTATTATGTCTGCTTTAAGATTAGGCATGGTGTGGAGCTGCCAAGTGAGGCCATCCATTTTTAGGGTGGTCAAGGCATACAGTCAAAGACCAGTCAAAATGCAAAATGCTCCAATTTAGTTGAGTTATAGGTGAATTTGCTCCTCTAGCCAGAAGGAGGTAATACAAGTTAATATTTATGTACATACGGTATATAATGTATGTATGATAAATTTTTTTCCAAAGATCAGTGCAATTTTGTATCTGCATTCTGCCTTTATTTTGCTGAAAATGGTCTCAAATTCTCCGCTTAATTTGACACATCTTTGATGCAAGGTCGGAATCGGCCATTGGGAGCAGCCAGTTTAAATAAGCCAATCTTTGTACAGAATTCTCTGACTTCAAAGCATGTCGGATTTAATTATGAGATCCTCCTAACAATCGTGTTGGAGTATTTCGTCTGCTGCTTCTCGTCAAAGAACTCTGGAAATCGCAATTTTGGACTAAAGCGGATTTCATTTAATTATGATAACAATGTAACAGGTATTGCAATTAAAATACTTTTTTTTCATTTAAAAGTAGCCTAATAAATATGTTTTCCAATTCATAATTAGTTTGGTGTTTCATAATTTTTTCCATCCCCTTAAAAATAGTCCAAAATTGCGACTTCAAAAAGCCGTTACAATAATTGTCTTCCAATATCGCTGGCATATAATTTTAAATGTCAAAAATATTCATAGGCCTTTTGAAATAAGCGACTTTGATGGTTTGTCGCATCTATAAGGCGTAACATTCTATCTACGCTTAAATTTCAGCAAGTGTTTAAAGTTTTATTTTTGGCATTTAGTGGATAATAGATCTGTTTCCAATTCATAATTAGTTTGGTGCTTCATAAATGTTTTCCACACCCTTCAAAATAGTCCAAAATTGCGACTTCAAAAAGCCGTTACAATAATTGTCTTCCAATATCGCTGGCATATAATTTTAAATGTCAAAATTATTTATAGGCCTTGAAATGAAGCGCTTTTTTGGTGGTTTGGGGGTCGTAGGCCCTATCAATAAAGCATAACATTCTATCTACGCTCAAATTTCAGCCAGTGGTTTGGAGTTTTATTTTTTGGCATTTGGTGATAATAGAATTAATTTGCACAAAGAAGAATTTCGATGATTCCAGTTGCAGAATAAAAAAACTCGGTGATTTTGGTGGCTTTGGACAATGTGTAGTGACTATGATAAAATTAAAACTCCTGCTGTCAGAAATTCCAAGCTCAAGTTCCGAATAGTTATTGGAATCTTAAAATTTAGTTGTGCCTTTCGCGTTATGGGATCTATAATAATCTATTGCTAATGAAATAAAATTAGATTTTCATATTGAATTCATTTCTGTACTGTTTTCTCTTTTTTTCATCTACCTATCCGTGTCTTTATACCTTCCTATTGCTCACGTCAACTATTTTGGTGGATATGAAAATATGGTGAAAATACTTCACGGCGAACGGTTTCCCCTTTCTCAAAGTGACCACTGTTGTGCTTGCCGTTGTCTTCCCAAAATTCCCCGGACTAGGGAAGCAATTGTTTTTAGTGATTCATCTACCACAAAATGAAAGAACAAATAACTTTAATCTTACCATTGGTCTCGGGATGTTGCGGTAGATTTGTAATTTAATTTTAGTGTCGTGTAAAAATGTCCACACACAGAGGACAGCGCAAGAGTACGGCGTACCCCGCACACACCACCGACAACCAACACCACCACAAGCACCACAACCACCACAACAACACCGCCACCACAACAACAACCGCACCACAAAACCACAACCACCAACAAAAACCACCAGAACCACAACCACCACCACCAACCAACCACCCCCCCACCACCACCATCACCCACCACCACACCCAAACCACCACCCACCAAACCACAAAAACACAAAAACCTAAAACAAAGAAAAAAATCCCCCCACACCACCACCACTACCATCAACCACCCATCAACCCACCCCCCCCAACCACCACAATCACCATCACCCCCTACCACCAACAAACTACCACCACCTCACCACCCCACCAACCACCCCCCTACCACCACCACCAGCATCAACCCACCCACCACCACCATCACCACACCACCCCCACCCACCCGCACTCCCCACACCACACCACACCACACCCACCCTAACCCCACCCCACCCCCACCTTCCGCACCACTCACGCCCTCCAACCTGCCCCCCACCGCCCATCCCCCACAACCACCATCTCCAACCCCCAAACACATGCACTAAACAGTGCCAATCCATTTCAGACCCTCATCACCATGAAGAAGAGCTAACTTATATTTTGCGGTAATATGAACAGACAAAACTTCATTTCTAAAGTGATCCTACCAAGATTTTTGACCTGTCAACAATTCCAATCATTTCAACAGTTGACATGCTGTATAGTGGTTGTTCTGAATCCCATCTTGCGAAACACCGATTCTCGATTGGAAAAAAAAAAAAAAAAAAGAATAGTATTCTTTTCAAGTCGAACTTGACGAGATAATGTATATTTAAAAAAACTCAACGACGTTCCCGTAACGTGACAAGCTGCCGAAGAACTCAAAAACCGATGTCGTGATCTATGTTGCGTGAATTCTCGTGGTCTGGCTCTGGTTGAATGCATGCGCACTTTCCAAGTCACGAAGCACAACCAACAAATCATTCAGATTGCGTCTCAGATTCGCGCTAGTAATATAACATCTGCAAGTATATAGGTGATACCCCCCCCCCCAAACAAATAAACATGCAGCAGTTTACACTAGCCATCATAACTTTCTAATAAAACTTATACTGAGTGCATGTTTGTTTGAACCAAATTAGCATGTAATATCGGTTGAATTATTCTGGTAACTTCATGTGAATCCACCTATAGTATTTTTTTTTTGAAAATGGACTCATGTAACCAGTGGATACCTTAATGTAATTTCCTGGATTGAAAGAAATCAATCAAGCCTACCCAGAATAAAGCCAATAAAACCAAATTAGCTCTATAAGGTCCGTACAGATTTCCTTAATTGACTATTTCGTGCAGAAATTACACGAAGGAGTAAAACTAGTTATAATTATCGCAGGACCATTTTATATAATAATAGACGGTCGTAGACGACACCCGTGAATGCAGATGCACTAGATTCTACAGTAGTTAGAACAATACTTTTAAAGGTCACAGAAAAACTTGTGCTAATCAGACCGAAATGATATTGAAAGATGACATAAAATTAACGTGATGATTACGTCATCCCAAAAGTTCGTATTCGAAATGCATGGTCTATAGTACCATATTTACAAACGGGTAACCATTAGGTCTAACTCGAATGCATTATTAGGTTAGATCTTTTTAGTTCCATCTTGGAAGTAAACACAGATATTACAACCCAAACTTTATTGATCGGATGGTTCAATCATTATCGGATGGAAAAATCTTGTTTTGCAATTTTTCAGAAAGTTCTGATGAAACTACAAACTCTTATCCAAAGAATTTTGAATTTGGGCATTATCAGGAGTTATGTACATTATGATGTATTCACCATTTTACCTGAAATCGTCCTAAAAACATTACCAAATGAATGATCGGTTTGTAAGTTTGTGTTCAAGAAAAATGTAAATGCAATTGAGAGATCCAGCACCAGTTGTTTTGCAATAAATTTGTGACATTGGTATGCTAGTTTTTCTCAAAATCCTATTTGTCATCTTGCCTGTACGGCACCTTTTTTGGTTACTAGTGTCTAAATTTTGTATTATGGATCATACAGGTTTTAGTCTAACAGATTACATGGGTTTCCATGCACCCCTCCCCCCTTAAAACTAAATTATAACATGATTTTTAGAATCTTTATGACATCTCCTTAAAGGAGAACCTGTATCAAGAATAACTTACACAATATACGCTATAAAAATATTGAACACATATGAAGTGGTTTCATGAGAAAATGGAATTATACTAACCATAAAACGAATTAAAAGCATTTTGTTTGACCATGCGCTATTTGAAATTCGCGCTACTGTATATGGGATATGTATTTGTGTTATGCGATACGGACGGCACAGTAGCGTCATACATCTTCACACATGATGCTTTCATAATGTGTGTTTCCTATGGCATGTATGACCTAAACGTATCGTATAACACGTTATACAATAGCGCGATTTTTAAATAGCACATGTCAGACTAGATGGTTTTAATTCATTGTTAGGGTTATATAATTCCGTTTTTCTATGAAACCATTCGATATGTGGTCAATAATTATTTTATAGTGTATATTGTTTAATATTATTCGTTGTACGGGTTCTCCTTTAAAGGATTTTGATGTACCAAAATCAAATATTGTCCCCGGTTCCGTTTGGCGGCCATCTTGAATCTAAACAGATCAGTCATATTAAGTGGTTCGATTTAGTTGAAAAGTATCTCAAATGATTCAAAATAATACTTTGGAGATTTCTGATGTTAGGTACAGGAGGATGTGGGTGTGAAAAATGTTGGATAAAGGCATTTGAACTTTGATTTGGCCATTGTACAGGGGGCCAAACTTTCGAAATGCATGGATCTTTATAATAAGAACTAAGTCAATAACATTCTTTAAACGTTAAATACTATATTCATCTACGTATTTTCTTTTTGTATCTTAATCGTTACAGGTATATACCTTCTTTGAATTATGAAGATTTTTAAATATAGACAATGCTCATCTATAATATTGGTTTTTTTTAACATTTCAGGAAGACTTTCCATCGTGTGCGTACCATGGTGATGCAAATGACAATAGTGCGGCCTCTCAGTCTTTTCATAGCTGCTATTATATGGGCAGACGGTATCACGGAAACTTGCTATGTAAGATTCTTAATACATTATATCTCAATTATTCATCCAAATTGTGAACAACATCAACTGCAAACGTTTTATGCTAATTGGTCACCTTCAGTGGCGGCACCAGACTTCTTTTTTTTGGGGGGGGGGGAGTGAAGGGGGATGGGGAAGTTGAAAATTTGGGGGGAAGGGGGAAAGTGAATTCGGGGGGGGTTTCACATTGGGAGGAAGTATGGGTATATGTGCCGCCTATAAGACCCTCATTTTCAGGCTCTTTTTCAGTTCCAGTGACCCCCATTTTAGGACCATTTCAGTTCCATAGACCCTACTTTTCATGTCCAAAGCCATATTCTACCAAGGTTTCGTCGAAACACCTCAAAAAAGTAGCTGGGAATTGAGGGAATTCGCAGCTTATTTTCTGAAATTTTTGGAAAACCTAGTTCCGGAGACCCCATTTTGGGGCCTCAAATCAGCTCCGGGAGCCTCAATTTTCGAAATCTGGGCGGCACATACCTACCCTAGGGAGTGAATTTTATTTGGGGAAACATCAATAATTTGAGATTTCATCCAATTTTGGTCCAAATCGCTTATTTTTGCCAAAATTTGGTAATTTTTTAGCCTAAAATAGCTGATATTTGCCCAGCCGGTTGACGACTGATCTCCCCGGGTTGGCCGTGACGATGATAACGTTCCTGAATTGCGCATTCCTCATGTTATCGTAATTTGAAAAAAAAAACCCGGGCTCTAAATTCTGATTGCCTGTCAGTTCTGTTGGTGGCTGCAAAACTGATGTCACATCGTAAGAAAAAACAATTAATTTTCTTGATTTTTGTACACAAGAAAATGTTGTACACTCTCCATACTCCATCATTTAAAGGTTACTGGAAACCATCATTTGTTCCTTAGAAAGGCCAAAAGCTGCTAAAGATTGCCGAAAATGGTTTCTTTCAGTTTTGGTAACGTGATTGTCACGTTCTACAAAATACGGGTCAAATTTAGAGAAAAATGTAAAAGTTTGTCTTCCTTAAGCGACTTTTATTAGTTTATGTATCATCTCGTGGTATTTGGAATAAAACAACCTACATAATACAGCTGAACACAGTTCATTATGGTTTTCGTGACCAATATAAACATATTATTAAACATTGCCATTATTGTGTAAAATGATGGTAACACGCAGGCAAAAGTGTATAATCTATCATAGCAAATTAATTAACTAAAGTAAATAAATCAAGTATAGTTTTACCTTCAGAGATGAAAATGCGATTTTAGTGTGTATTTGTTTCTAAGTTTCGAGATATCACGATAATGACATTGAAGGTATTACCGAAAATACCGCGATCATGAAACCGAATATTAAACCCGGACCCCCTACAAACCACCACTACATATTAATATAATAAACAGTTTTCTGCCCCCAACACTAAATGATCCAAGCAAGGCGGTTGGACACGTTTTTGCTCATATACATTAAGAAAAGAAATTGACTATTTTTGTCATAAAATAAAAAAAAATCTTACTAATTCACAAATTTAGTCTCAGCAACTAGATCACCATTGTAGTCAGTTGGCGGGAAATGATCTGCGACATTTTTTTAACAAAATCTGAAATTGTTGAAAATACAAAGTCGTTTCTTTAAAACCCTAAGACAGACTTTTAACGTTAAAACATTTTCTTCATAAAAAGAGATGCGGCTTTACATATTTGCTAAAAGAGATTTTTCTGGGGGGGCGATTTAGAGGCAGCGAATTGAGTGAATTTGTACGCCTGAACAACCTTGGAAACTTTTTTACGTAACGTTGTATAATTTGTCTTTGTTTCCTCAGATAGTATGTTTGATGTTTTACCCCTACTTGTAGGGTGTCGTTATTCTTATATCGGCATGGAAACAATTTCAATCTCTGTGCAATTATGGACTTATCCGCTCTTCTATGAAATGTCGATACGCCCTCTCAGAAGTTTATACGTCAGGCCCAAATTCTTCGGGCGGAAAAAATTCTCTGTTTGCTCACCAACGTACAGAGGCTGATTTTCTCTCTGTGACTAGAATTGGCGTTCTTGACTGTCTTCGCCCCACGCCGTGTGATATGGAATTAATTAGCAATGGTAGGTTGGGTTCTGATCACGTTTGAGTAATTTGTTATCTTTCCGCCGAATGCCCCTGCAGAACGCACTTAGATGATTTAAGAATAGGCGACTCTGCCAACTACCCAAAGACAAACAGGGACAGGGGCTAAACAGGGGTTCACTTGTCAGAGGGGGGGCAAATTCCCGGGTTTGAGCGTTTCCCCGGTTGGAGGGTTTTGGGCCAGATTTTCCTGGTTGCAGGTGGAAATTTCCCGGGCACAAAAGGGCTGATTTAGCATGATTTTTAAGCTTTTTTCCCGGTCAAAGCTCTCTGGGGGTGGCAACCTTACCCGCCTGTTACGCTACTGCAGCAGGACATATACATAATCACATGTAAAAAAACAAATAAAAATAACGTATTATTTCAAGCCTTGCTTTCTTTACGAAACGCTGTGGTATGAAAAACAATAATTTAATATAATAAAAAATCATATATCATCCGGTAGTTTCCAAATATTTAAAAAACAATTTAAAGTGTCGTTTTGCGCAATTGCAAGACGAACCAGTAAATGATCTACTTTAGTGCTATTTCAATAGTATATACGGTGATATCAGTCTTAACTTACCTTCCATCTGGCATTAACGCATAACCTTCCAAACGATAGCAATGGTATAAGCAAGTTCCAAACGCTTTTAAAACCTGTGCCGAAAGCATGCGAGGTGAAGACGATTTAACTGTGAGGACGGCATTGTACCACCTAGCACTAAAGTTGATTATTTTAGATAGGCTTAAAAATGCACAAAAAACTGACGAACGCAATGTTTAAGGAACTACTAGAAGAAATCCAGATGAGCGTTTCTTAAGCAAGTCCAGCCCTGAAACACTTTATAGGGTTTCAGCAGTTGCCTTGGGGAAAGAAAGACTGCTGTCAACCAAGTTACATCGAAACATTATGGTTACAATCTTTGGTATTGAATCTGGTGAGCATCTACGCCTACCTGGAGCTGACTCCTAAGGGTGAATGGCGATGCCTCAACAGATGAGAATCAGATATTTGGCCTATTCTAAGGTTTCCTTGCAGAAGTGGGGTACCTGGAAGCAGATCAGGACACTACTGGTGTGGAACTAGACCACAGACATTGAAATCTCGGGTCTGCAAATGTTGGAGCAGACAAGGCCAGAGGAAGGACCTTGAGGAAATCAGTGAAGCAGCCAAACATTGTACCAACTCTGGCGGGATCAACATTTGAGAACCCACTGGTTGGATACGATAGAAGAAAACTAGAAGGATGTTCTTTAATTTGTCGAAAAATATATTTGTCAGACTACAGATTTCCGTAGGAAAGGCAGGCTTGAAGTCATACGTTATTATTTTTTTGGTCTAATTGCCCCTGCTTTTTCTAAGAGTACTGTTTTGGTAGATGGACAGAAACACCTACTGTTATATAGCCTAAAGTGGCTTTCTGCAGTCTTCATTCACAGAAATTACAGTGGGATTTGAGCCCGAACCACTGCAATAATTAGTATTTTTTGCTAATGAACCGGTAAAACTTTTTCGCTTTCTCTAGAGAGGGGTAAACGGCCCTGTCCCAACGGGCTATACGCCCACTGGTTTTCTGTCGTCAAGATTATTCTCATTCTTATATAAAGGGTGAATTATACGCATAGATTTCTATAGTGACCACGCCAAAGTGGAATTTCAATCTTTCAAAATATATTGGAAATCAATGTTTCAAAGTTGGGTGAAATGAGAATCCATTTGTGAATTTTAAAGTCAATAATTAGATTTTCCTTTAAAAAATCCACACTGCGATAGAGCACAGATCACAAATTCTGCAAATAAATGAGCTAACTGGTAACACTTCCTTGAGAAGTGAGGATACTGTTTTATTTTCATTTAAATAGGGACCGCCAGAATCACACTCTGTGCAGGAAATTTCTTAAACGCAGATATCAGATAGCGACATTCAGACACATTGGTGCTGACAATGAATTCACTATAAAGCCCCTACTTGCAGCCCTCCACCAATGTACTATAATTAGTCTACCTCTGCTGCCATCGTGTTTTGTCCTAGGAACTTTCCACTCTGTGAGATCTCAATCTTACTATGAAATTCGCCATTCTTTGGCATAAATCAATACTTTCATCATTGGAAGGTATCACTAATATCCATTCAGTTTTGGGAATTCTGTCTTAGTTGTCTTTTGATGTGATACCATAGAAATTCGGCTGGCCGAATCCAACACACGTAATCGTCATAGCGTACGCCGAAGCACCGTACCGTCGATGTTTAACCAAACATTTGCTATTTGCGCCCGCGCCTGGTGGAGGAGCCCACATAATTCCAACCCTCATTTTTGTGCTATGTTCCAGTCCTCTACAAATGACTGTACCGATAAATGCTTGCTGTGCTAGTCGTGCTTTGTAGTTTACAAGTTTGTGCAGAGATTTAATCAGCTCAGCGAGAAATGCTAACGTCGGAAGAAAACGTCGCCCCCGTCGCCGTGGAAAATGAGCTGTCGAAATACGAGTCCGTTCCGTAAATGATGTTCGGATTGCTAGTGTAGCTTCGTCGCCAGCTGCTGCGGAGCTTCGATGCAAGGACCGAGGGGAAGAGGAACCGAAGGAAGGTCGAAGGAAAGGAGAAGGAACGACGAAGGGAAAAGGGAGGGAAACGGGGGTCGAGGAGACGGCCAACATGCATGACGGTGCACTGCTTGCTAGAACAAAATAGGAAAGTATGCTCACGGGTATTGTTTCTTGGCATGCTCAACCTGCATTTATCTTTAAATACTCTCATAATCCATCTACAATGTATAAATAGAGTCTTCGCATTTGCCCTGGCATTTTTGTTATTATTACTTATAGACTCTGTAACTTTGATGGGTCTGTTTATTTATAACTTTGATATTACTGATTTCAACTTTTTCTATCTGCATCCCGCGCCCCTGACCTGAGGACTGTTCCACCACTGGCGAGTGCCAAATTGGTAAAACTTTTTCTATGGAGTGTGAACTGCGCACTATGATGATATTGCGATTTATTTCAGTATTGAAATAACGTGTTTACCACAATTTGCGTTCTATTTGCACTCGACGACCCTCGTCTGCATGTCCGGATATGCGTCATATTCATATTATTGTGAAATAGCAAGAAAAAAATATACCAATATCGATGGGGATTTCCATCTAAGTTTGGCCAGAATAGGCTTCAATCCCCTTCGCCCAGATGGGCGCCTATTTAATGTTTATCTAATTGAAAAGTTTGCATTTGTCAGATCCTGTACGTTCAAATATGAATAAATTTACGGAAAATGTACAAAAATGGATACCATTTGCAGTATACGAGCACCCTATGACTTTAGGAAGTTATATAGAGAAAAATTTATTTCGTTTGTCGGGGTTGTAGCGACCGGTGACAAGTCGATACAAATTTCAGCAAATTTCGGTACCCATTAAGCTGACTTTTGTCGGTAGGGCTTGCTCTAAGAGTAGAGACTATTAGCGTTGTGTCTTCGGATCTCTACCGAACTTTTGGCGTTGGAAGGTATAGGGAAATTGCAGAACTTATTAGGGTTATTGTTGTACATTTGTCAAGTTGACACAAAGTGGATCAACATTTTATGAGCAAAAATTTATAGTTGTGTAAGATAGGCTACTGGTCTTTTTTAAAAGTGCCAGACCACGCATGGAAATCCTGCAACTACCAGTGATTAGAGGAGGTTAGTAGGGCTGTAGTAAAATACTCCAGACCAAAATAGGAGTAATTTCATATTTGTCACAAGTTGAGAAAGGTCCATCTTGCTGCCTAGTTCCCTTCATTCAATACCCTAATCACGCTGCCCGTAGTACGGATGGATGGATATAATAATCATAGGTTTCTTTTAATCTCAAATCGTGGCCTGTAGGCCCCCCACGCCCCCCAAAAAAATTGCTAGCGACTGTACAACTTAAATGTACTAGCACAGAAACATGCAATCTTGGAGGCAGCCGCTTAAACAGGACAGCGCCCATACATATGCAAACAGGTTCGAAACACACTACACCGGAAACACACACCCGGGAGTGGCGGTATGTGCACGCTTCATGGTTCGATTTGCCATTTCAAATGAACATGGAGAAAGTGGCATGTTAGGTTTTAATCTAATACTCTTGATTATTTACAATCAAATCCCAAATTGGAGTTCCCGAATTAAAACCAGCAAGTGGTCCCACTGAGATTCGATCCCTTTGCTCCAGAGGTAAGCTTGCTAAAACCCACTAGACCACGCGCATTTCTTAAGTGGGATTGTGTGCTTGTCATTAGTCAACCAAGAGAAATGATGACAACCTGAGAGGTTGTGGTTGAAGGTGCCCGCGAAGATTATATTCTTTAATAAAGCGAGCGCAAAAGCCGAAAACCGCGAATTCTATTTGCTTGAATTGTTGCTTTCATTCAATATGTTTGTGACACTAACAACCCGGGGAAGGCACTTGTCTTCAAAGGTTGATATGATGCGTGAACTAAAAACGCGTTACAAGGGTCTTTTTTCCGGCAGGCGATGTACGCGCGTACATTGATTAGGGTTCAAAACAGCAAAAAATATGAAAAAGGGTATTTTTTTCTTACCCTGTTGTGATGTACCGTGTTTGGGTAATGTACAATTTGCAGAGATCAAGTCATCAAAATTATTGTAAATCGTCAAAAGTAAGCAAAGCAAAAAATAAAAAGGTGGTATTAAAACGACACAATGATTGCTTACAGTTTTTATGGTAGCAAAAAACTTACACAGATACTTGTTTTAGGGTACAATACTGTGTAGGGCATGTGTTTTATTTTTGAAATACTTGGGTTAGGTGCATTTTGTAAGTCCATGTCACCGCATCATAGCCACCTTTGATCAAGTAGCCTCCCGGGCACTAACAGCACTTTCTTGTAACATACTAATATCCTGCCATATACTCACAATGTCAAATCATCTCTAAGACTACACTAATATTTCTCTCTGGTTTTGGTTATTTATTTTGAATTTTGATACACTCATTTCGTGTTTTTAACAAGTGAATTAAAATAAATGATTTTAAGACGCCATTTCGGTGGTATTGTATAAATTTTAAAATTTTACCTTAATTAACAAGCCTTATCAAACTCGTTATAAAAGTTGGAAATCAAATTTTTCACAACTTCTTGGACTTTACAGTCCTTAAATATCCATACCATTTTCATTTTGTCCACGGCTTTGATAAAAAATATGCAAACATGATACACATAAAACACACTGGTTGTTGTAATAGGTGTATCCCCAATTGTTATGACGTCTCGTTAGCGGCCAAAGGTCAGAATACCTTTCAAACACAAATCAACGAGCCTTGTGCACACAATTGATCTGAATTTTATCAAAATATAACGATTTTTAATGATTGTAATTGGTTCAGAATTGGTATGGCCAAAACAACATTACATAAATTTAACAATATTTTGAGATTATACTTAATTGTAAAACAAAGAATGGTCCACTAATCTCCACAAGAAGCGTTTGCAGTTCAACGATGATATGCCTTCACAGCGAAGCCTCAAAAATGACAGCATGCAAAGGTCAAGCTATAATCTCAGGTAATATTCCATTGGACTCTTCTCAGTCCTGAAGACAACTTTTGTCCAGCAGTTCAGACTACAAGGTTACATAAGTCCGTCGACGACAACTAAAGTTCCACAGTATATCAGTCCAAGATAAGCCCACGTTTCTAATCTGTTCCCCCAACAATTTTGGATCCTATTTTGATTCCCAGCACTTTCGCTTCCAAAAGAACGAAACGAGAAAATTACCGCACGCGCTCTCTCCTGGAATTGAAAATATAATAAATCCTGCAACTGTGTTGAGCATTAATCTACCATTATTGTAGATAATAAACTTAGCTATAACCATACTGTATAGCTGACTTGCAACTGCTGACCGCGAGACTTAACTCAAATCTCAATAATACTGACTTTTCACACAAGGTTCCCAGTCTAAAAATAGATATTACCTACAGAATCCTGCATAAACCATAACCTGAATCACATCCCTTTCCATAATAAAGTGGGGAAATCCCCCAGACATTGCAATGTTTATTTTAAGCATAAACAAGCTGACGCAGTTTCTAAGTTTAGCATTCGTGAGGATTCCCTCCCATTTCCCTATTGTGCAATCTAAACAGGTTGCACTTAGCACAAACAAACTAGGGTATTCCCCTTTCTCCTCTCTTTTATAGTACAAAGTACTTTTTCCGTGAGAATCTTTTCTCAAATAAAATTGAGAAAATAATATTTAAAAGTTTAATCAGAACTGGGAGGCCATATACACCAAGTTTGACTAATTCCCCCCATTTTTTAGTACACACTTCAAATTCGTTGTTTGAATTCTGTTTTAAGTTGAGTGCCTTGCATATCACCAAATCGCTGTAAGGCCTCCTTTTCGCCATCAACACTGTAATTTGGCGACCTTCCTGTCCTACATTCAGTTCTATGGAATTCCGGACATCATTGTATTGTCATGGCATATAGAGGACACCTACCATAACACGAAAGCTAAAGTGATAACTCCTGATAAACGGACAGTTTGATCTATGGGAGGATGCTTCAGGTGATACTTTGGCTCCCTACCTATTTATAATGGTTATTGACCGTTGCCTTAAATCAGCAATAGATGGTAGTAAAGCAACTTCCCAGGCGCATCCGCAGAGTTGATCTTCTATTAATGGTGCCGAAGCTAAGACTTTGCAGATGATTTAGCACTGGGACCTAACACCCAGGAGAAGAGGTTGCTTCTTTTACGTGTCGGCCTATAATGCAAGACAAGAAGACCAAATGGCCAAATGCAGGGTGTTCAACCTAGAGGATTATTTACTCATTAAACCGTTCTTGAAGTGGTACAGGATTTTAAATACTTTGGATTCTGGACACAAAGCAGGTTACAAGACATCAACACCAGGAAGACTCTATATCATAAGGCACTGCAATAAACGTCACCAAGTTCTGGAAATCAAAGCTTTCAAGATCAGCCAAACTAAACTCTTCCAGCTAAAGTGGGAAAGTATTCCCGGAAGTATTCTACTGTATGGCTGTGACTACTGAGACTGTAACAACTAAAGGTTTTGCACGCTGTTGGATAGGTGTTACCGCAGACTATTAAAATCAGCCTTGATACTTTGGAATGAGCATAATTTATTAGTACAAGATCTAACGGCGATCTTCCCAAAGTGTGCGAGAAAGCCAGGAAAAGGCACCTCCAATTTGCTGTTCATTTGTGAGAAGCTGTGGGCAATTTGTGTCAGAGCCTATTGCTATGGTAAATC
>JAMKCH010004448.1:0-42797 GCA_023653785.1 Ophioderma brevispina | reverse complement strand
AAATGAGGGTCGGCATCCTGTCAGACTATAGATTTTCAATAGCTTTCAATATGTACACGTTAGTCTATAAGAGCTTCGCTTCGCGCTCGCTTAATATGATGCAGGTAGAACCTGAAAAGCGAGGGCTCAGATTCACTTTTATTCTGTCATATTTTCCATAGAAAATGCATGCAAGAATTCCCTAAATTACCGTTTGGAAATTCCCAAATGCCCAAATCCAGCAGATCGTGTCCGGCCCCCTAGTTTAAGTCGTATTTATTCTTTTACTTCCTAGCCGAATAGTAGGACAGCTTTGGTCAAAAAAATGTTTGTTTATTCCACTGTTTATTCAACCAGCCCTGACAACATATAAAAAATTCAGAATTTTTCCTCAATATCTCGCTTTTACGTGTTAAATCAACATCTAAAATTAGGATTTCTTGGCTGCCCTCCCCTGAAGAAATTTTGAATTTAAAAGGGTGTCTATTGGTGAAACATATACCAGATTTATTTGAGCATACTATAAATATCGTGTTGTTTAATTATAAATTCCAAGCATAATTTTTAAAACATCAGCACAACATTATCATAGGTTTAATGTTAGAAAACAAGTACATTAAAAATAAATTTGCGAGAAACAAAATATCCAACAGAATGGAGGATTAAATTAAATTACTTGTTGAATATCAGACTACAAATTAAAATTACAATTTAAATTTTTAAAAATGGTGAATCCCTGTCCGGTACCTGTTGAACTCCGTAGGAGTTAATGGTAAGAACGAAAAGGGGGATCAAATGAGGGTCGGTATTTCGTAACCCTGTCAGACTATAGATTTTCAATAGCTTTCAATACGTGTATACGCGTTAGTCTATAAGAGCTTCGCTTCGCGCTCGCTTATAAAATAGTGTTAGGGTAGTTTCGGTACCGCAACCCTTGGGTTGTATTCCCCGGGTGTACAACATAGGGTTGCGGATAATATGGCCTTCAGCGGGAACACAAAATGCACATTTCAAGAGGCAACTATGCATGCAGACGTTTAATCTTATGCCCAATTGACCAATATCACAGGGATTATAATGTTAACTAATAGGCACTTTGCGGTCCTTACTATCAATCTTGAATCATATAACCTCCAAAAGAAGCAACATGCTTATCCAAGGAGTCTTGTGCTGTGAAGTCCTGCAAAATCATGCCCAAACAAAATATATGCAAAGGTGCAATGACGTGCAAGTAAAAACAAATGTCCAAATTAATTGAGATGGGTTGGTGTTGATTGCAGTCCCCTAATAACTGGGAGAGCAATTAAGGTCCTGGAAATGGTGGATCAATTGACAGAGCTGAGACCCCAAGCATTGGAAGTCTATTCCAAACTGGGATAGTGTGCACAAAGTAGGAATATTTAAGAGACATGAGATTTCCAGAAAGAAGCGCCCCCAATTTTTGTTGAACCCCGTTTTTTTACATATTTGGAATGCTTACCAATTAATGAGATCAACACCTGAAGTGAATTAAAGCCGAATAACGCCCTATTTATGTAATAAGATGATGATTTAGTAGTTTCTGTCGTGCACGACAGAAAGTCAAAGCATGGTTTTCTATGGGGAACGAGGACGATTTGATAGAATAACACAACTTGGGAAAGGGATATTTGATTTTGTAAAACATGGAGCATGGACTAGTGAAATCTATGATTTTCTATTCCATTTCCTGTGTCACTGATCAAGATGCCCGGGTCAAGATGAGCTGAGCTAGCTGATTTGTTTCACCACAGCGTACACTGCACCACTGAGCTGATTGCGAACGGCTCTGGGAATTTCCCCAAGACAGTTCTAAGCTTTAAATTATAAACGAATACTGATCATTTTTTACTTTACAGCTCATGACATAATTTATCAGCTACATGTAATTTCTGATTGCAAATTTCCAATACAATTCATAAATAATTAAAACAATTGCAAAATCATTGTTTTGTATCAAATTTCACCACCAGGCCACATGGCCATGCATCCAGTGCAGCGGTCTCCATGTTGCAAAGCCTGCCAAAGCTAAGTACGATCAAGTTGCTAAAATGCAGCCTGCTAAAATGACATATTTTTGCAATTAAACCACACGGTGATTTATTTATTCAAGTCTAGGTTTGTCATTTTTAAATGATTTAAAAAAAAAATAACCCGGACTTAACTACGTACCCCTTGTTTATTCTTGTTTACTAGCAATTGTCAGCACCCCTCTCGATTAACATGGAACTGTTGTTTACTGCAATATTTGGATTGATCCATTTAATTTATGGGGGTGAGGTTGTTGCTACTGTAAATACTCAATCAGGAGTGAACACAAAAGTGCTATAAAACAAATTGCCTAGACAGTGTTGCTGTGCTGATGTGCAGATTGACTCGCTTGCGGCATACATTCATACATATTTGGCGTACTTCATATGAATGTTTTAAAGGGTCGTCCGGGATTATAGGTATTGATTTTTTCGAATTTTTCGATACACGGATTTATTTACACTTCTGTAAAATGGATATGGTTGTTTACCTGGACCCTCTAGGTGCGTAATTACATAGATTTGGTACATTTTCAGTGCGGATTTGGCGCGGAAAATGCCACATCCCTGTCCCCCCTTTTCCGCTAAGAACCCCTTGCTACATGTATTGTACATTAAACTCCGAGTGTAGATCATTTTATTTGAACTCGCATGCTTAAGTGATCTCCGATAATAATTCAGCGGCTGCTGGAAACATCCTTCCAATATGAAATAGTGGGAATTACGCATGTACATGTCTACGCTCAATCTATTAGTTGTTCCGTCGGTTCAGTTAAGTTAGAGGTCATATTCGTGAGGTGGCACTATTTCATCATGTACGGACATAAATTCGGCATTTCAAGCTCCGCCATTACAATCAGGGATCCCAATTCTAATTACAAAATGGCTGCTTCTATGAAAAATATGCATTTTTGAGCATTGCCACTCACAGGTATGGTTTACTATAGACAATTACCAACACAACTGTGCAGAAATCTAAATTTTTGAAAATTGGGGGCACTCTTCAAAAATGTGCTGTTATTGCTTTAAATCATTGAGCTTGTCTTTTTATTTTGTGTGTTTAACCACAGGTCAGTACACATGCTTCATCTGGTTGTGAAAAAGAAACCCCCATCACTGCTGTCGGCTATGATGGCATCAACAAGAGCCCCGATTTGGTATCTGAGCGAATTATCAAACCCTCTACAAAAAACTAGATATAAGAAAGAGAAGGGAGAAGAGGCTGTAAATGAACTCGATTTCACCAGATCAGTTGCACCCATTGGTTACATTCAATCTTGCTTCAAGAGCAAAAATGGCACCCCACGTCAACCATCAGTGTGTACATTCTCCAGAGCTAAACTACAGATACTGAAATCTGTGTTCGTGCGTCCGGATCATTCTTTACAGGGATTGGAGCAATTTTCACATGTATGGTAAGATTCAGAATACCTCACATTTTTTTCCTGGAATTTTGGTCCCCTGCATTAATCCGAAAAAGTCCGACCTGCACTTATAGGCAATTCTTGTTCTTTGATTGCTGATTATTGCTGGTCTGGCACTAAGGGACAAAAGAGAATTGCGATTGCTGTTAATTGCCTGTGGGACATTTACCCCTCAGAAGAAGAAAAATAAAACACCATAAACTTGAACATGAACTTTGAACTGTGAGTGCTGACTGGGCATTTCTCCCACATCTTATGAAATGGAAAATTGATAAAATCTTATGAAATGAAAACCTGATGAAATAGTGTGTAATCTGTCTTTTGGAGAATAATCATCATTACTGCAAGAATAATTTGATTGATGGAAAATGATCTTTGTGTTCTTTTTCAGGATTATGTTTCTGTTCCATAAGAACGGACCAGAAACATTTACAAAGGCTAAAGTGAAGCCTCCAAGATTAAACGGAGCAAAGGTTGGTGTTTTTGCAACTCGTAGTCCACACAGGCCCAATCCAATTGGTTTGACTTTGGCTAAGTTGGACAAAATACAAGGTAATATTTGATTTTTATGCCCACATTTTCTTTTTTGGCCCCGCCGAACGAGTTCGGAACGGGCAGTGGCGGCACCAGACCTCTTTTTCAAGAGCTGTCAATACGTGTATACGCGTTAGTCTATAAGAGCTTCGCTCGCGTAGCTTTTCTAAAATAGTGTGAGGGTAGTTCGGACCGCAACCCTTGGGTTGTATTCCCCGGGTGTTTAATACATAGGGTTGCGGTAATTATGGCTTTAGCGGGAACACAAATGACATTTCAAGAGGCAAACTATGCATGCAGACGTTTAATCCTATGCCAATGACCAATATCAAAGGGCGGATTCTAATGTTAACTAATAGGCACTTTGCTGCACTACTTCATCTTGAATTGATCATATAACCTCCAAAAGAAGCAACACCATGATCCAAGGAGTATTTGCTGTGAAGTCCTGCAAAAATCATGCCAAACACAAAATATATGCAAAGTGAATGACGTGAAGTAAAAAACAAATGTCCAAATTACATTGAGATGGGTTGTGTTGGTTGCAGTCCCTTAATAACTGGGAGAGCAAGGTCTTGGAACTGGTGGATTGACAGAGCTGAGACCCCAAGCAGTGGAAGTCTATTCAAACTGGGTAGTGTGCCACAAAGTAGAAATATTTAAGAGACATGAGATTTCCAGAAGATCGAAGCGCCCCCAATTTTGTGAACCCCCGTATTTTTTACATATTGAATGCTTACCAATACATTAGTCACCCCTGAAGTGATAAGCGAAATACACCGTCTTTATGTAATAAGATGATGATTTAGTAGTTTCTGTCGGCACGACAGTTAACGCTGGTTTCAGGGGAAGAGGGACGAGTTTTGATAGAAAAACACAACTTGGGAAAAGGATTTTGATTTTGTAAAACATGGAGCAGGGACTAGTGAAATCTATGATTTTCGATTCCATTCCCTGGGTCACTGATCAAGAGCCCGGGTCAGAGAGCTGTGAGCTAGTGATTGTTTCACCACAGCGTACACTGACACACTGCGGCTGATTGCGAACGGCTCTGGGAATTTCCCCAAGACAGATCTAAGCTTTTTAACTAATAAACAATACTGATCATTTTTTACTTTACGCTCAGGACATTTATCTATCCGCTAAATGTAATTTTCTGATTGCAAATTTCCATACAATTTCATAAAATTAATTAACAAACAATTGCAAAAATCATTGTTGTGTATCAAAATTTCACCACCAGGCCACATGGCAGCATCCGTGCAGCAGGGTCTCCCATGTTGCAAAGCTTGCCAAAGCTAAGTACGATCAAGTTGCTAAAATGAAGCCTGCTAAAATGACTATTTTTTGTCAATTAAACCCACCTGTGGGGGATTATTTATTCAAGCTAGGTTTGTCATTTTTAAATGTTTTAAAAAAAAAATAACCCGGACTTAATAGTACCCCTTGTTTATTCTTGTTTAGAGCAATTTGTCAGCACCCCTCTCGATTAACATGGAACTGTTGTTTACTGCATATTTGGTTGATCCATTTAATTTATGGGGGTGAGGTTGTTGTTGCTACTGGTAAATACTCAATCAGGAGTGAACACAAAAGTGCTATAAAACAAATTGCCTAGACAGTGTTGCTGTGCTGATGTGCAGATTGACAAGCTTGCGGCATACATATTTGTTCTTAAATGAATGTTTAAAGGGTCTCCGGGATTATAGTATTGATTTTTGAAATTTTTCGAACACGGATGTATTTTACACTTCTGGAAAATGGATATGGTTGTTTACCTGGAACCTCTGGTGGCGTAATTACATGTTTGGTACATGTTTCAGTGCGGATTTGGCGCGGAAAATGCCACATCCCTGTCCCCCTTTGCCGCTAAGAACCCCTTGTACAGTATGTACCAGTAAATTACCGAGTGTAGATCATTATTTGAACTCGCATGCTTGAGTGATCTACGCTTAATAATTCAGCGGAGGCTGGAAACATCCTTCCAATATGAAAATAGATGGGAATTACGCATGTACAGTCTAGTCAATCGAGGAGTTGTTACGGGAGGAGAGTGGATGTTAAGAGGAGGGGCAATCATGAGGGGGGCACCTTCCCCTTTTATCTGTAGTTTCGTCCCCGCCACATGTTACCATTCATCCTCTTTTCATCGGTGGCACATTTCATCAGGTAAGGACCAATCAATTCGGATTCAAGCTACGCCCATTACAATCAGCGTTCCCCAAGTTCTAATTACAAAATGGCTGTTCTATGAAAAAAAATATGCTTTTTGAGCATTGCCACACAGGTATGGTTTACTATAGGACCATACCAACACAAATGTTGCAGAAATCTAAATTTTTGAACAATTGGGGCACTCTTCAAAAATGTGCTGTATTGCTTTAAAAGTCATGGAGCTTGTCTTTTTATTTGTGTGTTTAACCAAAGGTCAGTTTACACATGCTTCATCTGGTTGTGAAAAAGAAACCCCCATCACTGCTGTCGGCGAGTGATGGGCAGCACAAGAGCCCCGATTTGGTATCTGAGCGAATTATCAAACCCTTACAAAAAAACTGAGATAGAAAGAGAAGGGAGAAGAGGACCGTAAAAATGACTAGATTTCACCAGATCAGTTGCACCCATTGGTTAACTTCAATCTTGCTTCAAGAAGCAAAAATGGAACCCCACGTCAACCATCAGTGCGTTACATTTATCAAGAGCTAAAACTAAGAGATACTGAATATGTGTTCGTTGCGTTCAGGATCATTTCTTTACAGGGGATTGGGAGCAATTTCACATGTATGGTAAGATTCAGACTACCATCACATTTTTTTCACTGGAATTTTGGTCCCCTGCATAATCCGAAAAATCCACCTTGCAATTATAGGCAATTCTTGTTCTTTTGATGCTTGCTGAGTGGGTCTGGCACTAAGGGACAAAAGAGAATTGCGATTGCTGTTAAGTGCCTGCGGGACATTTACCCCTCAGAAGAAGAAAACTAAAAACACCATAAACTTGAAACATGACTTTGAACTGTGAGTGCGACTGGGCATGTCCCCAACATCTATGAAATGGAAAATGATAAAATATTATGAAATGAAAACCTGATGAAATAGTGTGTATCTGTTCTTTGGGAGAATAATATCATTACCGCAAGAAAATTGATAGATGGGAAAAGGATCTTGTGTTCTTTTCAGGATTCTGTGTCTGTTTCCAAAGACGGACCAGAAACATTTACAAAGGATAAAGTGAAGCCTCCAAGATTAAACGGAGCAAAGGTTGGTGTTTTTGCAACGAGTTAGTCCACACAGGCCCAATCCAATTGGTTTGACTTTGGCTAAGTTGGACAAAAATACAGGTATAAGTTTGATTTTTATGACCAAATTTCTTTTTTGGCCCCCGCCGACGGAGTTACGGAACGGGGCTGAGTGGCGGCACCAGACCTCTTTTTTCTGGGGGGGCAACGGGGGGGGCAAAGTGAATCTGGGGTGGGCAAAGTGAAAATTCTGGGCGGGCAAAATTATGAAAAAAATTTGGAAATTTTTCCCAATTTTGGCCCCAAACGCTTATTTTTGGCCCCAAATCACTGAATTTTGCCCCGAATCCTTCATTTTTCTTTCGACCAGGGGGGGGGGGGGGCAACTGGGGGCACTTAGTGTGCATATGTGAATGAGCTTCCAAAAAATTGCCCCCCCCATGCCCCCCCTGGCGCCGCCACTGGGAACGGGGACTATAAAATGAGCAGGTCCCATACATCCGTCCGTCTGTGATAATAATTTTAAACCCTGGAACAGTTGGCCAGATCTTTTTCTAGATGAGCTTGAGTCGCCAAACTTGGGTAGATGTTGGATTGGCACAAGCCCCTATAACCATGTAATCACCCTCCCCCCTTGTGTCCTCCTTAGGGTCTGTGGGGGGGGTGGGGGGTAGGGAAAATGTTGAGTCAATCTTGCTGTATCTTTTTTTCTAGATCAGATAGAGTAGCCAAACTTGGGTAGATTGTATAGGAGGACCAAAGCCCCTACTAACCAGGTAATTAATCCCCGGGTCCTTCTGGGTCGTCAGGGGCAAGGGGAAATAAAAAAAGGTCACTTTGCCACAAAAATGTCAACATTTGGCATTAACTTTTTTCTAGATGAGATAGGTAAACAATTTGGATACATGTATATTGTAGGAGGGCAAAAGCCCCTACTACCAATTCATCCCCTGGGTCTGATAGGGGGATTGTGACTTTGGACCGTTTTAGAGTTATTTTTGGAAGGTAAGTATGATGGAGGTAAGCGCATGTTTGCGTGGTTGTTTTTGGTGTGTGTGGAGGAGTTCATCGGAGAGTTGTATTTTTTAGTTATTCTTGGAGATAATGGATTTTTGTTGGTTGGAAGGACATTGCTTGGTTTAATAGGGTGGTCTAGTGGTTTATGAGGAGTTTGGGCCAGAATTAGGGGGGTGAATCTGGTGTAGTTTCAGTTCTCACTTCTTAGTGATCGCGAAATCGGGCCTGGGACCTTTTTGCATCGAGTAAAGATGAGTTCTTGTTACATTTTAATCAATACTGTAAGTTGCTATGACAGATGATGGGTATCTTAACGGTGCCTGTTTTGATTTCAGCATAATACGAGAGCCTGATACTTGCATACACCAACATACATGTGGCTACCGACTAAGGGGGGGGGGGAGGGGAGCAAAGTTTCCCCCGATGACTCGCAAAAAGTGGGACGATATGACCAAATATTGGTTCATCCCTATCTTGGGGAAATGAGGACCAATTCAGCCTAAATTTGGGCAACAAAATTATGTTAACATTGAAAACTTTCATGTGCTATTGCGCCATTTCGTCAAGTACAGACTTAATTGGAGCAAATCACCAAGACAACTTACAAAGTTTATTCCTTTTGCAGGGACTACTTCGGAAATTGTGCTCCCTCTAGTGGGTCGAACTGGGATTTTTTTCACCCGTCAGGATCAGCTTGTTATGCAACTGCCCCACAACTAGTTTTGTGGGGAAAAAAAAAAAAGTAGTTTGATGATAGAGAGATTAAATATTACCGCAGTAACCCGATATACCTGTACTAATATGTAAGGTTAAACCATTAAAAATGACAGGTTTTGCTCTCTATATAGTGTGCGCACCAACCATTTTAGGAGAGTGTACCGGGGCCGGATAATAACCATTTCAGTCATAGCAAAATTGACCGTAGGGATGTGGAGTTAATGAAAACAGTGGTGATGACAAAATTGAATTGGTGGCAATTTGCATACGGACGCCAATTTCCAAATTGCAAGCCATCTTAAAGCCCAAAACAACCTAAGAAGACAATTTGGGTTGTAAAAAAATGTTTTTTTTCTGGGTCAAGGATTCAAGAAAACTATTCCCAAAACTATAAAATGTTGCATTGTGCCGACTGATTACAAGATGGCGGACATTTTATTGGCACAAACCTTACATTCTATTATATAGCATCATGAAGATGATTGTGGGTCAAAAAATTTTCTGGGTCAAGCGTTCAAGAAATATAAAAACTGTCGGGTAAATATAAAAGTAATAAAGTTTTGATCGTGCACTGTTTAACCACAGGTCAGACACATGCTCATCTGGTTGTGAAAAAGAAACCCCACATCACCTGCGGTCGGCTATGATGGCATCAAACAAGAGCCCCGATTTGGTATCTGAGCGAATTATCAAACCCTCTAAAAAAAACTAGATATAAGAAAGAGAAGGGAGAAGAAGAGGATTGGGCTTGTAAATGAACTCGATTTCACCAGAATCAGTTGACCCATGGTTTACATTCAATCTTGCTTCAAGAGTAAAAATGTACCCCCGTCAACCACAGTGTTTGTACACCTCCAGAGCTAAACTACAGATAATGAAATCTGGTCGTGCGTCCGGATCATTCTTTACAGGGATTGGAGCAATTTTTCACATGTAGGGTAAGATTCAGCAATAACCTCACATTTTTTTCCTGGAATTTGGTCCCTGCATTTCTTTTTTTTTTTTTAAAAAAAATATCCGAAAAAAGTCCGAACTGACACTATAGGCAATTCTTGTGCTTTGATTGCTGATTATTGCTGGTCTGGCACTAAGGGACAAAAGAGAATTGCGATTGCTGTTAAGTGCCTGTGGGACAGTATACCCTCAGAAGAAGAAAATAAAAAACACCCATAACAACTTGAACATGAACTTTGAACTGTGAGTGCTGACTGGGCATTTCTCCCACATCTTATGAAATGGAAAATTGATTAAAAATCTTAGGAAATGAAAAACTGACTGAGGAAATAGGGTGTATCTGTCTTTTGGAGAATAATCATCATTACTGCAAGAATAATTGATTGATGAAAAATGATCTTTGTGTTCTTTTTCAGGATTTGTTCTGTTCCATAAGAAAAACGGACCAGAAAAAACATTTACAAAGGCTAAAGTGGCTCAAAGATTAAACGGAGCAAAGTTGGTGTTTTTGCAACTCGTAGTCCACACAGCCATCCAAATGGTTGGACTTTGGGCTAAGAGTTGGACCAAAATTACAAGTTAATATTTGATTTTTATGCCCACATTTTCTTTTTGGCCCACCGACCGAGTTCGGAACGGGCCAGTGGCGGCACCAGAAACTATTTTTCTGGGGGGTTAGTGGGGGGGGCAAACGGGGGGCAAAAGTGCAATCTTGGGGGGGCAAAAGTAAATTCTGGGGGGGCAAATATGAAAAATTTGGGAATTTTTCACCAATTTTGGCCCCAAAATCGCTTATTTTTGGCCCCCATCACTGAATTGTGCCCGAAAGCCTTATTTTCTTTCGAAAAGGGGGGCAACTGGGCGGGGGGGGCAAGAGAAAAAATTTGGGGGGGCAATTGCCCCCCGTGGCGCCGCCACTGGGAAACGGGGACTATTAAAATGAGCAGCGTCCATCCGCCGTCGTGATAATAAATTTTAACCCTGGAAACAGTTGGCCATATCTTTTTTTCAGATGAGATTGAGTGTGCTAAACTTGGGTATATTGTTGGGGACAAAGCCCCTACTAACCATGTAATTCACCCTCCCCCAGGGTCCTCCCTTAGGTATGTGGGGGGGGGGGGGGTAGGGAAATGTGAAGTCATATTGCTGTATCGTTTTCTTTTCTAGATCAGCTAGAGTAGCCAAACTTGGGTTATAATATGAGGAGACCACACAGCCCCTACTAACCATTGTAATAAGCCCCCAGGGTCATTCCTGGGATCTGTCAGGGGCAAGGGAATAAAAAGCAATATTGCACAAAAATGTCAACATTTGGCCATAACTTTTTTTCTGATGAGCTAGAGTAACCAAATTTGGATACATGTAATTTTAGAAGGGAACAAGCCCCTACTAACAATTCCATCCCCCTGGGTCTGATAGGGGGATAGAGTTATGCTTTTGGTAAGTTATGATGGAGTTAATCGATGAGTTGTTTTGGTGTGTTGGGATGGAGTTCATCGGCGAGTTGTATTTTTAGTTTTTTAGTAATTCTGGAGATAATGGTTTTGTTGGGGAAGGACATTGCTGGTTAAGTCGGGTGGTCTAGTGGTTATGGAGTTTGGGGCAGATTCAGGGGGGTTGACTGGTGTGTAGTTTCAGTTTACTACTTAGTGATCGCGACATTCGGCGGTGGTGACATATTTTATGCATCGCGTAAAATATGTTCTTGTTACATTTTTATCCATACTGTAAGTTTGCTATGACAGATGATGGGTATCTTAAAGGTGCCTGTTTTGATTCAAGCATAAATACGACAGCCTGATTACTTGCATACAACCACATCCAGTGGCTACCGACTAAGGTGGGGGGAGGGGGGCAAGTTCCCCTCGACTCGAAAAAAGTGGGACGATAGGGACCAAATTATTTCATCCCTTCTTTGGGGAATTATGACCCAATTTCAGCCTAAATTTGGGCAAAATTAATGTAAATTTGAAAAATTCAGGTCGGCTATGTGTGCATTTCGTCAAGTACAGACTTACTTGGGCAAATCACCAAAGACCAAATTACAAAGTTTTATCCCTTTTGGCAGGGACTATTCGGAATTTGCTCCCTTCTAGTGGTTTACAACTTGGGGATTTTTCCCCGTCAGGATCAGCCTTGTTACGCAAGCTGCCCACAATAGTTTGGGGGAAAAAAAATGTAGTTTTGATGATAAGTGAAGGATAAAATATACTGCAGTAGTCAGAGTAACCTATATTACTGTACTAATATGTAACGGTTAACCATAAAAATGACAGTTTTTGCTCTATATAGTGTGCTGCAGCACCAACCATTTTAGGAAAGTGGTACCGGGGCGGAATAATAACACATTGTCTCATAGCTAAAATTGACCGTAGGGAGTGGAGTTAATGACAAAACAGGTGATGGACAAAATTTGAGTGTGGCAATTTGCATACGACGCCTTTTTCCCCAATTGGAGCCATCGTTAAAGCCCAAAACCCAGAAGAAGACAATTTTGGTGTTTAAAAAAATGTTTTTTCTGGGTCAAGGAGTGGAAGTTCAAGAAAATATTCCCAAACTATTAAAATGTTGCATTGTGCCGATATTTTCCAAGATGGGCTGAATTTTATTGCACAACCTTACATTTTCTTATTATATAGCCTATGAAGATGATGGTGTGTCAAATTAAAAATTTTCTGGGTCAAGGAGTCAATAAAACTATTAAAAACTGTCAGGTAATATAAAAGTAATAAAGTTTTGATACGTCACTATTTTCCCAAAATAGTCCACATAGAAAAAGGCAAAATCCTTTATACCTCATGCTATACAGCACCTACGATGACGATTTTGGTGACAAAGTGGATGTTTTATAGGTCAAGGATTTCAACAGCCATATTCTCAAAACTGTCAGATGAGTCGTGAGTCATGTTATTTCTGGACTACCAATGTGACACCCAAAATGTGACACCTTGACTACTCTATATGTATTCACCCAAAACATATATCTGGAATTGCATGGGAATTTTGATATTTAGGCCTGTATTATTTTAATAGAAACCATTATTTGTTTGTTTCAGATATGTCAAGAGTAAAATGGGCCCCGAATTTCGAACAATTAAATGGTCATGGTCACGTGCACACCTATTGGTAGTCAATGTTTTGAGGTTTTCGTTCATAGGGGGCATAAAGCGCAGTTAGGAAGTTCTAAGGAGGAGTTTCCGAGGATTCTGTGTTGGTATTAATTATCAAGCATCTGGGTTAATATATTTCACCACTTTGCCGCATTAAGCCTGACATTGCAGTAAGTTAACACTCTTGGGTACTTGTATTTAAAATATTGGGCTAACTTGGAAAAAAAGTGACAAATGCAAAAAATATCACCTTTATATTCATCATACAGTCTTTAGAATAGTCTTATTGAACTCCTTGACCCAGAAAACACTAATTTTGACACCAAAATCATCTTCCTAGGTTATATAATAAGAAATGTACGGTTTCTTTGACGAGATGTCGGCCATCTTGAAAAAATAGCCGTGTATATAAATTTCCATGACTCAGACAATTCTGGCAATTGTTTATTGAACCTCTTGACCCAGACAACATACATTCCGACACTAAGTCACCATAGTAGTGCTATTACCTTTAAAATGGCGGCCATTTTGCAAAATGCTGGTTTATGCAAATTGCCATTTTTGTCATCACATGTTTTCGTGAACTACACAATCCAATGATCAATTTTAGCTATGATTGCAAATGTTATTATTCCGGCCCTGGTTGGTAGAAATCTAAGGCCCTTTTTCACATGATGCTGCAGCACTATATCTTGGGAAGAAAATGCATTTGGAGGCTGGAATTTCAAAACAACAATGAGAAAATATGGCCTTTTTTATGGTTATAATAAGCGAAACTTCTGGGTAAATCGGGAGAGGGGTCATAAAGACTATCGGAACACTTACCTTTAGTATGGAACTAGTAAAACCAAGCAAATTAGTTGCTTATTCTTTTGATTTTCAGTGAAATTACCATGTTCTCCAAAGCAGAAGAGCCATTCCATGTCAACATTCGAGATGTGCACCACAGCATGTCGTGGATTTTTTTGCTTTAAGTGTGGTGGTAGACATTGATGAGATACGCAAATCCTGAAATTTTGAGTGTCATAGTCCTTTTCGTTTTCCCGCTAAAGCAATTGGAAATTTAGGGGGGTCACCATCAGAAGTGCCACCCGATGTGAAAGACTATGTGAGAAGGTCACAGATTAGTAATGGAGTCCCGCACAACTTTGAAAATCATTATCTAGGGGTAATATTTGGTCCAGGTCTTAGGCAGGATTTGGAAGTTTGGGTGTGTAAATTGAAAAACTGGGTGTGTAAATTAAAGTATTTGTGTACAAAGTATTGGCCATGTGGACAAAACTTGGGTGTGCATTTACAAATTTGGGTGTGTAAAACACTCCTTACACAGCTGGCTGCCTAAGTCCTTGTCCGATGCCAGATTTGATTTCTACACCAAATAATTTGGTGTAGAAATCAAATCTGGCATCGGCAAGTTCATATCATGTTCCTTTTAAGAGTTAATGAGGCCTAAATATGCACCTTTGTTCATTCGGGGCCAAGTTTGGGGGGTCATAACTCCAAAAAGTAAGAATTTTTTACTGTCCATCTTTTAGTCAATCAGAGTTACATTGTAGAACTTTAAACCCATATAATTATGAACACATTAGAAAAGTAAATAAGTGAGGTACAGCCCATTGAAAATGGTAATTGTACTTTGACACATTTTGACCCCCCTGAAAACCAATGTTGACATTTGACACCACCCCTCTACTTCAGATATTTTGAAGATATATCATTAAACAATTTTCCTTGAAAGAGCTAGCTCGGTGTATTCACTTTTTCACAACAAAATACACACTCAAAGTTACCACACAAAGGTATACGTGACCCAGAGGTCATTGTACATGCACAGTGTATATTACCATACATTCTATGGGGATATCAACAAAAGTGTTTTGTGCTGAAAACAATGAAGACATCAAAACACCAAGCTGGTTCTTTCAAGAATAGTTCTTTAATGATGTATCTTCAACATAACTAAAGTAGAGGGGTGATGTGGAATGCAACATTGATTTTCAGGGGGCCAATATATGTCAAAATGCAAAATTAGGATTTTTCAATGGGCTGTAACTCATTTGTATTACTTACCTGATGTGTTTATTATTGTACTGGTAGAAAGTCCTGCAGTGTGACTCAGATTTTTAAAAAATGGACAGTAAAAATATTGTTAAGTTTGCGGACTTCTGATCCCCCAGACTTGGTCCCAGATGAAAGATAATGCATTTTTATCAGGCGCGGATCCAGGGAGGGGGCTCGCGCCTCCCGGTAATTCTGCAAAATCTTGCAAAATCAGCCCATTTTGGACAAATTAGCTTTTCAGCCCCCCGGTAATTTTGAGGTTTTTCAAATCCTGGATCCGCCCCTGTTTATAACCCAAATAACTTTAAAAGTAAAAGAGCTATCACATTTGGAATGCCAGATTTGAATTCTACAACAATACCCCAGGTAGTGATTTTCAAAGTTCTGGAGGGTTCCATGACAAGTTTATGACCCTCTCAAAAGTGGCTTTTGCACTACACAGCATTTTTGGTGGTGACCCCTAAATTTCTGAATGCTCCTGCGGGAAAACAAAAGGAGGTATGAAACTCAAAATTTCAGGATTTTCATTTCTCATCAATATCTATCATCACACCAAAAAAGAGAAAAATCCATGACATGCTGCAGTGCACGTCTCAAGTGTTGACATGGAATAGCCCTGCAGGCACTTAGTGTGCATATGTGAATGAGCTTCCAAAGCAGCAGCACTTTAGGTTGCACGTGTGAATGAGCTATATTTTGCTCAAAAGTAAACTTTGAATGTATGAATCCAATCAGTGATTGCACAGGTTTTTATGCCTAGTTTAACACTTCAAATATTAATTGATTTAATTGAAACACGTCATTGCTAGAACTCCTCAAATTGAATGTTGTGACACTTATAATATCTTCCCTAAAGTGGGTATTTTGTGATGATAAAATGGCAAGTAAGTTTTGTGTGGATAAAATGATACCTATAATAGAATGTGAATGGCTAAAATGATGATACCCATAATAGAATTTGATGCATATATGTGTGTGTGTGCGAGTGTATGAGTATGTTCACACACATTTATGTTGAGTGTTTTAATATACACCGCCAATTTCTTCATGGTAGTTACCGCACAGCTGCCTTTGAGTATAGACATGGATTACCTACCCACTAGACGTACGCTCGCTGGCCAGGATTCTGTGTATTTTTGACGGATAGTGAACACACATCTGCTGTCTGCACTGTCGCGGAGTAGCTATGTGGTTACACCGGCTCTCAGCGTGCGGTATTTCTCATAGCCAATTTTGTTTTTTAAATATTTTTGGCATATATTTGCATTTTTTCTTACATTGCAGAAATATGGGTGTTTTTGAGGATGCTCATAATGATTTTCCTAAAAAACGATCCAAAAATGCTAAACAGAGACCAAGGTTATAGCGCCCTTATTTCGTCTACAATCAAAATGGCGCTGTGGTAACTGCATGCACAGGGTTCGGCCCTGATCATTTATTGCATATCCGCCATTTTGGATTTTTGACCAATTTTCATAGATTTTGTAGAATTCTAAACCAAAGATGATTTTTTTTCTTCAATTTCTTTAGTCCTAAATTAATCCTTATCCAATTATCTTTCATATAAAACATGTCAATGGCTTGTCTTCCACCTAATTTTCTTCTGATGACCATTTTTGTAAGCACCTAAAAACAATAGCTTCACGGCCGCCATCTTGGATTTTCAACCAAATTTTCATCAATATGCTAGTTTTATTGCATTTTTAAACCATGGGCGAATTTTTTCTTCAAATTTTTCAGCTGATAAGTAATTTTGTGACAATTATCTTTCATATAATACAAGTTAAGTGCTTGTCTTCGACTTAGTTATAATTTTTGAATAAATGATCGAACCGTCTATGTAAACCAAACCCTGTGCATGGTAGCTATGTGGTAGCAGCATGTCTACTCCAGTACTGTCCACACCATATGCACCTTCTCTCCACCTAGTGGACAAATACAGGGTAGCCATTGGGGTAGGTACTGTAGAGTAGCCACATCACTATATACCTAATAACTGTGTACTTTGCAAGCCCTATTTTGCAGCTACTGCATCGCAGCTAGCCCAGTGTGTGCTGTGCAGTAGCTGCCACGGTAGACACGGTGTAGCTGCCGTATCTACCACGCGAGTAAGAAACAGCCGTGTACTGTTATATCTTAGGAATATTCCAGGTCAACTGAACAAACCACACTACCATACCTCTCAGATTTTACCAAATGTCCACTCTTACTATGTTTCAACTTAAAGGGAGTAGCGAGGGAGTCAAAAAATGTGGAAATGCATTTTTTAAACTTGTAAATCAGGGATAAGTGTGCACAATTCCATAAAACTGCTTTAAATGTAGAAATAAACCACCAAATAGTAAAAAAATTTTCTCAAAAAGTATTTGAGGAAATTTGTCATACCGTCTCCCGCAAATAGACATACAGCGACGGCGTTTCAAAATATGCACTAAACAGCTTATTGTGGTTTACACCAGTACAGAATTAACAAAGATCAATAATGTTTGTGTTTGAGGTCGAACTATATTGATATGGTGCGCAATATCACGATGAAAATCTGTGATATTCACCAGGAAAGGCTTTTTTGATCTCAAGTCGGAATTTTGATACGCACGTTTAGAAATTCAGAATCAAATAAAAAGTACTGCCTTGCCTTTAATACACAGATTTCAAGCCAACCACTTGCAGGTTATGTTCGCATATCCATGCCAGTAACAAAAATATAAAAATATGAATTTTGATGATTTTTTCGATGTTTTGGATTAGTAAATCGCTGCTAATCCCTTTAAGTATGGTTTTATAGATGATGTGACATTTGTTTATGTTTATGGCGCCCCTGTTGGTGTGAGAGAGAAACTGGCAGGCAAAAGCACCTATACTTTGCATGGGGAAATTCTGTTTTTTGCTGTAACTTTTGTTTCGAATTAAATAATACTAACTTTCTTATCAAGCATAGTAAGCTAATGCTACCAGCTGCATTTTGTGACCAATTTAGATCAGGAAAGATTCTGCAAGTAATTTATAACCAGATTTTATGTGGTCTGTCACAGAAACTACTGTAATATTTTGCCTGCCAGAAAACAACAGAGGGCGTCCTGAACGTCAACAAGTGATGTCATAGTTCACATCATCTATAGAGGAGGTCATATGCAAAAAAAATCAATAAGCCCCCGGCTTGTAGAGAAAAATAGTTCACAAGCCCCCAAGAAAAAAAGAGTTGAGTTGCCACCCCCCCCCCAGGGTTTCAGACTTGTGATCTTTTCAACATGAGTGTGTTTAGATAAATGTGGATTATTTAAGTGGACTGCCTGAGGACCTGCGTGGGCTCCTTTTAAAGTGGGCTAGAATGTAATTCTTTTTCAATACTTGGCGAGTTAGTATTGCAGGAAGAGCGATGGTTTTGGTGTGCACACAGTTTAGTTATCTTAAATTGTTTTTCCTTTCTGTGACTCATCTGATATTTGCACCAATTGGAACCTGGACTGATTGAATTAAGCAAAATCTGAGAGGTATAGTGGTAAATAAGTTCAATTGGTATGGGATGACCCTTAGCATATTATAATAAATTACTTGCCGTCATTAATTCTACAAAAGCCATTAATGAGAAGAAATTTGCTTGAAGCCATTTACCATTGAATAAATTTTGGCAGTAAGTTAAATAGAATGATGTGTTTCAAGGTGTTTTAGCTCTAGCTAATATTAAATAAAACACAGTAAATTTTACTGTTTTGTTGCAGGGGGAACTCTCCACAGTAGGGTGTTGACGTCATTGCTGGCACTCCAGTTCTAGACATTAAAACACATATGTACCTAAATATGACAACCCAGACAATGTCTTGAATCCTCTCCAAAAGAGAGACACGGACATTGGTAAACAAACAGGGATGATGATGTTTAACGACGCAGAACTGTGGAAGGATGACTCCGAGGGAACATAAACCTCTACTTCTGAAATGTGTTCCCCACTTACAAGATTGTCATCAGTGGAGTCACAAGATAAGCAGCAGGACATGGAATTGTGCTTCCAAAAATGTGTAGAACAAACCAACAAGGCATACCCGGTTTCCTATACTCTGCCACACCCATCAGGACTTCATCATTGTGAACATGACAAAACTGCCAAAATTTGAGAAATGATCGTACGGTTTCACAACACACAATACCCGATGCAGCCTGAAAGGTCTGCACAGTCAGGGCCTACAGGAGTCTCGTGTTTTTGCCTGATAATAATCAATGTAGTGATGGTGGTGAAGCTGAGGTGAAGGTAGCAGACTGGATACGAGTCCTCCAATATCTAAACTGCGAGTTCAGTTCACTCAAAGGCAGAACACCAACTGTCGCTTTTTTCAAACCAAACACAAATGGAGGTGAGTTTAATGTAGGAACAGGTATAATGCTGATGGAGCGATCAACTGATATTGTATATCGTATAACCAATCAGGACATGCATCTTCCTTGATTAAGTAGACTAATTTCTCCTGTTTCACCAGCAATGAGAAGTATACTGAGCTGTTTTTAAAAACACTTAACCTTGTACATTTGTGTAGCTTAAGTTATAATAAACTCAATTTTGAATATTCAGTGTATTCTTGAATTTAAAAAAAAAGTCTTATCTAAATATTAGTGAATATATAACATTTTAAGGAACTGATTTATTCATGGTAAACATATTATGCAAAAAGTGACAATGTTTTCTTTTTTTTATCACCCTGGCGCAGTGCATACTGACTGGGTGAAGGGGGGGAGTTGCTGCCTGCTGCCCCATTGCTGCCGCTGGCTCGTAAAATTGGGATAATATATGCATTATCATCCAATTTTTTAAGGATTGCGAAAAAATAGAAAAAATCAAAAATTAGGAAAATTAATTTTAAAATATAAATGTGCGTCTGCTGAGGAGTGCCTATCTCTCTGTCCTTGGCGTTTGGGCCAAACTCCAGATCTTATATAATGTTGATGTGGGGGGGTTCACCACTCCTACCGCACAGCGGTCTGTTTACATTCCCAGATACGGCGGTATCCATTATATCTTGGGGGCGAGAGACTGCAAGTGAGGTATACGTGCATTACCCAGTAAACAACACAATTGGTGACAGCGGGGCTCGAACCCACAACCTTATGCTTATGAGGTGAACGGGTTGATTGCTTTGGTACACCCCAGCCTTGTGGCTTTAGCCAGAAGAATATTTTGCCATAGTTTCTTTCGTCAGCGTAAAACCCTGACGTACTGCCCATATCCCTCATGCAATTTTAATTACTCTTGCACCAAAGGACCATAGTAGGTAACGCTACATCTGGTATGAGATAAAGATCTGTGAGATCATATTTGTGGAAATATATTTTTGTGCTTTCTGATCTGAGCTTTGTATTATGTACTTCCCCACAGCTTTTCAAACTAGTTGATGTCATTTACTTTATATTAACTGATTAACTTAATTCTCAGTCAGAAAAATCACTGGCCCAAGACTTATCTGGGGTGTACACAGATTGACCCCTATGCGACTTTTGACCCTGTTAGGTATATGTCCATGCCAGTGGGATCCCACAAGTTTGAATTTGCAGTGTTTTTCAATTAGACAATGTTTATTTATGATGTCCAACATCTTGCTTGTTTTTTGCCATTTATTCCTAAGTTTATTACTTTGGATTAGAGTAGAATTAAATGAAAAATCCTGCATCATGATTTATGAAACAAGAATGTATACAACTGTTCTTCGGCTTTTGAGAAATTGAATCAGGGATGTATGCAATTGACAGTTAATGCAGCTGGTAGAGTATTATCCCAGAAGCCTACCAGCGTGACATCAGTGCTGGTCCAATGCGACAAAAGGTGCTATCAGCCGATTCTACTGGCAAAATAGCAGTATGCAACCGAAAAAACTTGATTTTGCCATGACACATTGGCATAGAACCTGCCTGTTTCTATTGAACTGGATAATGGATCAGTCTGTCTGACACAGTAAGCATTCCCACTAGAAACATGCTTGTACGGGAGTTTCCGTAACCTGATCCATCTGACACACTTACGAATTCGGAAACCCTTCACAGAATAAAGTACAGGTTTATTCCGTTAAAGGGGCATTTCGTGATCCACAGCCTCGTCCCCCCCCCCGACTTACCCCCCAAAAGTTGAGATTTTTACATCATCTGAACCCTTAGCCATTGTATTTCCATGTATACCTAATCTTACATGCAAATTCGGTCGCATCTCTAAGAAATTCGCAATTTTGTATTTTTCTGTCCGTAAACGGACAGAAATTACAGCACGGTGGCCTATGGGGCTGTGGGAAACAAACAATTGCTCATAACACAAAACCGCAAGATCGGGATCACCTCAAATTTTGTTTTATAAGCTTTTCTCGATGATATCTAGTGAGCAATGAATAAAACAGAAGATGCTGGAATCACAAAATGCACCTTTAAGGTTTCCGAATTCATAAGTGTCAGAAAAGTGTCTCAGATGGGTCAGGTTACGGAAACTCCCTGCTTGTACTAGTGTAAAAGTGAAACTAGTGTTAAAGATATTCAATGTGAAGTCATGGTATTAGTTATGTGTACTGAATGTGGTTGAATGTGCTTAAAGGTGCAACAAGAGATTTCACATATCGGGTACCCCTAAAAAAATTGAAAGTACCGATTTTTGCCCTGATGGAAAGCTTTCCATCAAACATATAACCATCTGAAAGGATTAAACTGAGGAATGTTCTTGGTACAAAAATGTGAAATTGGTAATTTCATAGGAGCAAATAAACGAAATTCAGCCATGTTTATATTGAATATAAGCCAAATCAAAATCACCTATTCTCTCTTTTTAAGACATTCTGTAGCCAAAAACCAGGTAAGAAATCTATTGGGTGTCTAATCTATATGAAATTATTATTATGTGACACAATATTGAGTGCTCAAATCTCCGTTGCACCTTTAAGGTGAGATGTCTAATCTGTCCAACAATTAAACAAACCAAACCTTCCCTAAGTTTTGCAAGTTCATGTCAATAAGAATCAATGTTTGTACTGTAGGAACATCGCCTTGTGATTATGCACTAGTTTTCAACGATTACAGAAGAAGCCAGAAAAGCCATATGCGAAATCCTGGAGGGGATCCCAGAAAAATACAGACGTAAAAGTGCTCTGATAGGCTCTACTTCTTTGCGGTAGACACAGTACACGTAACCTGTTGGTTTTATGATGATTGCTGAGTTATTAGAATACAACCGTTGTCTCATGCTGATATCCCTAAGTCTTGAACAAACAAATCGAGCACATGTTTTGTTTTGTGTTTATCTTCTGGTTTTATGGGGCAATTACAAAAGGGTGAGGGCACAGTCACAGTGTTTGACACATGTAAATTGTCTCTTTTTATTTAGAGCAATTTAAGCAATGGCGACCCCAATTTTGACAATGGATTAAGTCGGAAATGCAAGAGCTATTCTGCAAAAATGCGATGAAAATCCATTGATGGGAACTCTTGCCATATAGGCTACAAAGGTCATAATTTGATGGTAGGCTTACTCTATGCTTATTTCCCATAGCAAGACGTGTAAACTACATTTTTAAGGAAAAAGCATATTTGCCCGCAATTTGAACATTTCATCAAATTTACACAGGATGTAGTTAGTGGACATAAATACGCATGTAGCTGTCAAACGGGTGTCGCCATTATATTTTTGTTTCTCATTTGTTAAAATAAATGAGACTTCAAACCGCGTATGTGGTCCAGTGGATATAAGGCTTGCCGACCCCAGACGCCACAGGTTGCGCGTTGAGCACCGCTTGACCAATGGTTTCGGCCTTTTGGAAGTAAGGCACTTGACCCCACGCACTCCGCTCACTCAGGTGTATATAAAATTACCAGCATTATTCAATGTTGGGACGATAACAGGACTCACAGTAGCAATTTAGGTGTTAGTGATCCCACTATGGCAACATTATATGGTGGAGTTTGGCCTAATCGCTTCGAAAGAGGTTGGGCACTCCATTCCTGTATACACAGGTCTGTCCCCTTTACCTTCAGAAAATGGGTCAGGGGCAACCAGGGCGCATTTTACTTTTAATGTTACATACCATCTCTGGGCACTTGTAGGAGGGATTTCGACTGGACAAAGGCAGGCCTATTACACCAAGTATTGTTGCAGTGGGTTATTAATAGTTTACCAAAAACACTCTTTTAAAATCTTTGGTATTTCTCTGATGTCATAGGATTACTTCTATTGATTGTTGTTGAAATGTTTTGAGGGCAATGGTCACGGCGAGAAAAAGGTGTATGAGGTACCTGTAATCTAGTGGGTAACCAGACCCATATTAACTTAATTCACGTGCGTGCATTGACACAACGGTTCAGCGACCTCTCTTGTGTGATGTTGGACAAGCATGTAGAGCTCAAACACAGTTTGCAGCATGCAAACAAGGGGAATGTATAATTACCCAGCTGTACTTCACGAGCCTTTTATACTCTCGGTCCGATGGATGGGAGACGCCACCATGTGATTCTTATAATGGCATTTTATATTTTACATTAACACGTAGGGAATAATATAGTTGGGGACTAAATTATGCACCCAATTGTATGTCTGACATGTTAGTGCTGCGAGAGCAAAACATATGCCATGATGAGCAAAAGGCTGCAGGTGATTACCTATACATAAGGATTTTTGCAGTTCTTCAACAGACATGCCTCCGAATCATAGGCATTCCTGAAAAAGACATCGACATAAATAAGCCTTTGGTACACCAGAAGCTCTTTCACTGTTACATCTTATGTATGTGGAGAAGCCCCAGAACTCTGGTCAAAATTGCTGATGGCTCGCTAGCTTTCAGCAGTGGTTCAACTTCACTGCACTAAAACAATGTGCACCGCTGAAGCGAATCTTGGCTAGAAGTAGCAAAGTCGGGTTAAGTGTTAAGGCCCGGATATTCTTTTGACATGAAAAAACCCTAGTTTGTGTGGGCAGTGACAGATATAGCTGGCAGGACCACTGAGCAATCCGTTGTTGTGTAGGTGTGTGGATGTGTGTGGTGTGTATGTTGTGTCACAAATGTTAAGTTTTTTTTAATTGACTCAATTGAAAAGTTTCACTTCAATTGGAAACCAAACTTCTGTCATAGGTCCACAATGGATCCCTCATATGTTGGATGAGGTCCAAAGGGTCATGTTGAAAGGTCAAGGTCATGTGAGGTCAAGTTGAAAAAATGGGCTTTAAAATGTAAAATTGATCTAAATTGAAAACTGAAAGTTCAATTGGAACCCAACTGTGTAATAGGTGCACCATGCGAGCCCTCATAATATTGTGATGAGATCAAAGGTCAGTGTGCCAGGGTCAAAGGTCCTGGGGCGGCCCACAGTTATATTCTTTAAAGATAGCCAGGGCGAAAAGCCGAGAACCGCCGAAATTCTAGTTCAAAAATTGCGGTGAACAATCAGTACTTATGAATGAACGTTCACTGGGATGATCACGAGCTCAAAAGCCCAAATATAAATGGGACCATTTTTAAGTGTATTTTGATTGAACATGCCCCACCCAAATTCAATCCTTTCAATTATTGTTTTTGGCCATGGTGATGACACAACAGTGTAAATGGTTTAAGCATTGCCTTGACAAAAGAAGCTGTATTAGGAGCAAATTTCAATGTTGTTTCTGTGATAATAACACAAGATGTAAGACAAGGAGCACATTAGAACCTCAAATTATTTAAAGTAAGTTATCAGTGGTTTTCTGTCTTTACCAACTTTTTATGGGGCACACAGTATATATTTCGGAAAAAATTCTTGTATTATAGGAGATCATTTCATAGGTTATTTCTTAGAGTGGAAAAGGTAATTGTAAGCTTGAGGAGAACAGTGAATTTAGTTACACTCTGTTTCTTCTTCATAAGACTCATTAAAACGTGGGCATATAGGCTAAAGGAGAGAAGTTGCAGTTACACTGCAGGCTGGCAACTTTCAAATGTATTGTTTTCTTTGCATTAATGATTATAGTTGTGTTCCCACTGAGATCATGGTGTATCCCAAAATCCTATGGAGTTGGAATGTGTCTTTGTTTTCTGATAGCTTGGCATAATGGATTAACTTACACTTTGTTTATAAAAAGTATACAAAGTTCTAACCCTGATTAAAACAACCATTGTTTAAATGTGATTGCCATTTTGTTTCTGGATCAAGCTAAACCCTTACACCCGTATTATTTAATGTTCCCCCTCATGTGTAAAGTATCCGAATGTTATGGTTCTTCTAATACTCATAGCCAGAATTGTCGTCTGGCATAAAGTTCAGTTTATTTTACCAATAACCCATAACAAGTTCATACAGAAAAGACATTGGGGGTGTTCAAAGGGTGAAAATTCAGTAATTTCATGAAAATTTCCATCCTGACTGCAGGCATCGTAGTTTCTAACCCATAATTCTCATATATTACCTATATAGTAGATAACAAATATAGGCGCACACACGCACTCACCCCACCCACGCATCTGAGAGCACACACCAACTCATTGGCATCCATACCAGAAACTCTAACCCACACCCACCTACTAATCCATACACACAGACAGGCAGAAATATGAAGGCAACCACAGACACACACACACAACACATATACACCTGCACATGCACACACACACACACACACACACACACACACACCTGCATACACACATTAAACATACATACAGCGCAAATAAACAGCAGCCAATATTTGTGCCCATCAACAAAATTAGTATTCACAGCACTTAACAAATTAAAATATTACACAAACATTATCCAGGCCATCTTGGGCAGCCATAAATAACTAAAAGGATAATAAAATATATGTCATTAGATTATTGCGATATCAGGTCATCCTGATGGGAACCTGAGATATACAATGGCATTGCATAAATGTTGGCCGTATATTTCAACTGTGGTTGGAGTTGAAGATGTTAAGTCAAGATGTGTAGTCGATTATCAGAAATTCCTTAGCAAATTTTAATTAGAAATTGTTTTCTCTTCCGACAGTACTGTGGGTTTTCATTGCAAGAAATCTTAAGCATTGTCATACATGTGTAAACTATATCTATATATGATCCAATATTTTCTTTTTAATGCTCTTTTCTGTATTCTGATATCTTGTTTTTTGCTTGGCGCTAATGCTGGTGGGTCAAGCACCACCAGCATACTCAAATATTAACTCTTGTAAAAATATAGTAAGCTCATCTTAAAAACACTACGTAATTTCTTCTCTAAGAAGCATACTGCCAATTGGTCTTAGCTATTAAAACTGGGCTCTCCAGTAAGGTCATTTTGAAGCCATAGACTAAACACCTTTTTCATACAAGAAAAATATTAAAAAGGGTCAACATTATGGTATTTGATTATAATTTAAAATAGTTTATAGTAAGACAAAAAGTTAATGCTTTTGATATTTAATACTTGTAGTCTTTACTTCGCACATAACTTTCTGATTTCTTTTTGGTGCGAAGATACTCTTCCACCTGTTTCAATGTTCCATGTTCTTTTACCATTTCCCATAGCTTGAGTTTTGGGATAACATTATTGAAATTAATTTGCCAATGGCTTCTGCAGTTTGCAGCTGTAATTATTGGCTGTTCCTATATGGAGAGAGTGAGAGCGAATCAAACCTAGTGCAACACAAAATTAGGTTGTATCATTGGAAGTATGACCCTTGGAAGCATTATTATATGATGTATCACTTTTGTTGACTTAAAGATTTTCCAGTCTAATCATGGACTTCAGGTTTCTTTCTTTTCTGCCATTAGCTCTCCAGAGCTGATGCCTTGTAGGTAGGTATAATGTACATGTAAATCTCTTTTCATTGACTACCGGGTTACCAGCTACCATCCTCATCAGAGTTTCTTAAAAACCTGATGGTGGTGACGGTTTAGCCGCCGACAATCGGCACCAATGGGAAAGATAGTCCTGCGTACCAGGATACCGTTTGCAGGCCCTCAAAGGAAACCTGGCCTGACATTGAAACCTGACCTCTCTGAGGTCATAAAATTCAGGCTCAAATTTCTATAATGCTCACATTATCATAAATATTATCCTTTGGTTAAAATAATTATTGACACGTCAAAAGCAATTAGTGCAAACTTGTTTGCAGATCTCACTGATAGATACAGTGTAGACATCTATGAATACTGAATTCTACTAGTAGTAGTACTAGTACTGATTAAGTCATAGATCAGAACATTAATACTTTACATTCATGCACCATACCACAGTTAAACTGTAGGAATAGCTTGTCAAATAAGTTATTTTGGATTAAGGCTGTGTCATAGAGAATAGTAAAATCAATATACTGCATTATAAAATGTAGGTCAATTTAGAGTTACAAATGCAAAGAAGAGAAAAAGCATTTAAAATGATAACCCTTGTTCTTGAAATGGTCATGAGTGTTTACTAAGTTACTGTGAATTTGATATTATAAATTTTCATTTATTGATTGTATCATTCTTTGTGAGACAGGCTGTATAATTATACTCTGGCCCATAATTTCTTGGACATAACAAACGCGTGCATTGCTCGTTGCGCGTACCGCGTCTACGTGTAACCCGATGGTGCGCCGTTTTGGCGGGAAAGGCGTACGTTCTAAACTGTCCAAGAAATTATGAGCCAGAGTATACATGATCACATCCTTTCTGAAGAAACTTATTTGGGGAAGGAAGATTTCTCTTGTTCCAGAGCTAGGGGAACAATGACATTTAATGATCCTTTGCTTGGTATGAGGTATAACGAGCTGTGTATCATCAAGAGGACCGTAGTCTTTGCCTAGTGCCATCAGAATTGCTGTCCAACACATACTGGGTAATACAAATTTAGACCATCAGTGAGGTATAACAGCCTTTCTGTGAAGAGATTTATACACATAAAGAAGGATTTTGTATCTGAAATATCAATGCTCTAAAATAGAAAAGTTTGTTTCCTCCAACTCATGAAATAGTGGTTGTAACTGTAGTTGTCTGCATATATTGTGAATTTTGCCTTGTCACAAAAGTTTGTCTTATAAATTGAATATAGACCGTATTCAATATGACGTCAGCCACCAGACATGTTGGTGGACAAGATGCATACATTCCAGGACTACAATACATTAAGCTGTCAATCGATCCATGTTTAGCGATTGCACAGGGATCATTGACAGGTGAATGTATTGTAGTCCTGGAATGTGTCTATCTTGTCCACCAACATGGCTGCCTATTGAATACGGTCTATAGACACTGTTAAAGTCCACACACCATAAAATTATGATTATATATCAATGGAAAGCTGGTGACCTTAGGAAATGAACATAATAAAGTTTCAATTTTTATCTGTCTTTATAAAGCTTTGGGGGCTTAAAAACTGTCAAGATTTTATGTATTTTCCTGTATTTTCAATACACCCAAAAAGCGCCCAATTGCCTTATTAAAAAAGGATGACGTCATTTCGGTATCACCGATCACGTGATCACAGTGCAAAAATGTAAACACTGACTGTTACACTCGAGTCGTGATGTTACTGTTAACAATATAGTGTCGAACGCGTGGTCGAACGCCGGCATTCTGTACGTATTAACATTGTTATTTGCAATGTAAGAAGAGAATGAAGATGAGAAAGTTGTTGGTACTTAGTGCGATGAGGATTAATATTGTGAAAACACCTAGACTTCGACTTACAAGTACAAGGCCAAAGCGGCCGATCATGGACTGAGCTGCGTGGACGGCAACCATGCAAAACATGCAAAAGTATAGGCCGAAGCGTGATTTCAACTGTATTATTTCTGCACCCTTCATGATTCTTTCGTACACTTAATATGTGCAAATACATTTTTAATGTGTATGAATGTTTGTAGATGTCTGCTTATCATATGAATTATAGTTTATTTGACCGGTGGCGGGTCATGAACTAGTCAGTTGCTGCGCATTCGTATTTCACTCTGCCTGGCATGGCTTAGCAAACTATCCACTCAAGCTCATTCACGATTCACCAACGTTTTTATAATTGATTTTACACATTTTAGACCTAGCAAATTCATATATAAATCATCAAAACGGGGGAAAGGAAGAAACGAGGTTCCGCAGAAAACTGCTACATGATATGCTGGAGGCTGTATCATAGATTGAACGGCAAATTGTACATATAATTTGGTAAAACGGGGCCGTAGAAGCACTGGCATGAGCTGATAACATGAACCACCCAGCATTGCCAGTGTGGGGATTTACCCCTGATTAAATGATCAGTGTTTGTGCTAATACTTTCATTTCAAGAATATTTCTGCACATCATTTCATGGCCAAGATTCTTGTTAATAAATGATTTGGTCTGAAAAGCTTGGAATTGTAATTTAACAACTCCTAAGGACTGAGAAAAAAACGAGTTATGCACGGTAAGACCGGGGTAAGACCACGCCACAAGATACGTGAGCTACGCACGGTGTATTATCTGTTGTGCAGATCAAACGGGGTGAATCATGACAGGCCGAGGGTACACGCGTAAGCTGCCGTGGGAGCACATTGAGTCGTATTTTTGAGGGGGTGAGGTTAGAAAAATCCATTTCGCTTTGTTAATAAAGCTCTAAATGTAAAAAATACCTTGCGTATGTATGTACAACAATATCCTCTCAGTGCAAAAAAAGTCTGAGAGAAAATGAAGCATATCTAAATGTTCAAAATGAGACATAAAGGTTTAAACTTACGTAAATCTGCTTATATTTGGTCAAATTGATCCCGGAAAAATTTACAGGATGCCGTGACATGTCAGGTTTTTGACAAGTAAGCTCACTCCCCCCTACATCAATCAGCGAGAAGCGATTCAGCCCCAAACATGACATCAAAAACAAAGCAATGCGTCATCAACGAAATTATGGTTCCATGCCTAGCCTGAGAATTACGTGTAGCGGCACATTTTTGATTCGCTCATGCTGTGATTAATTCACGATTGCTAGCTTAATACAAGTCATATAAAGTTCTAATCTCGCACAAATAACAATGAATATGTACTTATTAAGATTGAATACCGATCAAATTAATTTACCTCTCAATAAAAATTATGTTGGGATTTCTTTTTCAACAACTGTTCAAAATGCTTGGCACTTACGCTGTGTATGCACCACCCCACGGTATCCCCGGTACGTACATGCGTATCACCTTCGTTGTTGTCCTCGCCGGGGTATTTCCTCACCGGGAAATAACCCTGGCTAGCTCTTCGCTATCCTGGGTACTTCCCGACGATGAATATCCCAATTCTGATTCTCATCTGCATATTTTGGACTCGGCTTGTACTTTCACTATTTTGGTTGAAGATGAAAGATCTACGAAACTGATTTCCGAACCAGTTGTGCGTGCGTTTAGTACATGATCCCCGACATGATTTATTGACCTGATACGTTAATGACGTCACAGGCATAGCGCCCAATTTGAAGAATTTCATTTTGTTTTATAGGGGGGTCTAGGAAAATAATCTTTTCAGTGTAATTATAGCAGTTTGGAAATAAAACTTATGTTTCTCGTTTTATTTATAACAAAAGCTTTCTATTGATATATAATCATAATTTCATGGTGTGTGGACTTTAATGTCTTCAGCATTCCTTCCAGACAAGCTCACTACTCTAATGGGAGCATTTCTCGTCTTTTAAGTTTCCACCAAGCAGCACAAAGGTTTGATAAAACTGCACAAGGCATCTGGTGAAGCATCCTAGGCAGCAAAATAACCTTCTGTATGTCACTAGAAATCATCAGCTTCCCTTTCCATGTCCTTCCTGTGCATTGACCAACCAATGCAATCCAGTGAGTCTTCCCTCGCTTCGCACCAGTGTGGTCCCAGGTTCGACCCTCGGTCGGGCCTGTGATTTCATGTGCGTTTGGTTTCCAGTCCATACTCGGCTTCACAGGTTTTCTCCGGGTACTTCGGTTTCCTCATGCTTCTAAAACCGGGCTTTCTTCCCTAACGTGTATATGGTAATAAAGTGAATTGAAATAAAGTATCTTTGTGACTTTAAAATGACACGATAGTGTTGATGTGTCGTTAAATACTAATACCTCCTCCAAGCAATGCAATCTCTCTCTTGGTGTTCATTGGGGTCCTTTTGTAGATTGCACTCTGCCACCTTCATGATGTTAGGTCTTCACATGCTGTTCACAATTAACATTGAACTTCAACACAACACCTATTCAAACTTAAGTGAAATTTATTTGCATCTTGACATTAAATCAATGTTGAAATTGAAAGTTGAAAAAGTTTTAAAAATTCAGCTATGTTTTCAACCAAAGTTCAATGTTCCTGTTGAAGCCTTAATGTATTTTCAACATTGATTCAGCATTGATTCAAAGTTGAAACCGACCTATGTAGTCTAAACACTACATAAAGCAGCAGATGTATTGACAAACTGTGCCAAAGTCAGATGGCAACATCTCCAGTCTTCCAGCATCTTCAATCTTTACGGTATTGCCATTTTGGACGGTTGACATGTGTCATATCAGTTCAAATTGAACCCATTAAATTTGATATCTTCGGAAAGCCTGTTTAAGAAGGTATTCATTGGTCGTCAAGGGCTTGGAGTTCTTCTTTGCTTATTTTAATAAAACTCTAAGTAGCACCAATATAAATATACAAAATATACATTCTCACACGAGGCAGGTATTCAGTGCTTTCAATCGCATATTGTGGAACCACTCTTGAAAACATTGAATTTTAAATCATTTTTTTAAAGAGCCGTATTTTTGATAATTAATATATTTTGAAAATGAGGTCATACAGTGTTGTGCATTAAATCCAATGAAGAGTCGACATTAAATGACTTAGTTAAGTCATCAGATTGAAATCAATAAAGTGTCCAAAGTTTGGATTTGTGCTGGTACCAAATTTTAACAAAATGTTGGGTTCTTTTTTTGAGTATTTAAAAGTATGATCACAAAAACAATACCTTTTTAGGGGCACAGACTTTATGTAAGCACTGAGCTTGGTTGTTTTGTTTTGATTTTTTAGGGTGAGTAGACCAAAACTAAAAATTGGATATTCGTAACTTTTTTGGTGAAAAATTGAATTTTCCCCTATACTACACTGTGTGTCTATGGAAATTGGCAGTTTTGCTTACATGCAAACTTTGACATTATTCTGATGCAATACTAGGCACGTTGGTACTCATTTTGGTATCATTGGAAAGAGGACCATATCTATCCATTGGTACCAAAATAAAGTCTGTCATATCCTGTGTCATACTAGGCATGTTGGTACTTCTCTCGAAGGGGGTGGTTGCCACCCCTCCCCATCACTGTGGGATTACCCTGTATCTTGCCTATACCCAGTGGATGTTATGTTTTTGTATGAAAAGGGGCGTAAAATGTCAATTGACAATTTCATCAAATATTTTGGCACCAAAAAAGGTGGTTTTTAGCAAGGCGAAAAAAAAAACCCTGAAGGAGAGTGGCAACCCCCCCCCCCCCCCCCCTTTTTTTTTTTTTTTTTTTTGTTGCATTTTTTGAAATGTAACTGTGTTGTAGATGTTTAACTACACCTCATACATAATTTAGGTCTTAAAAATCTTTAATCAAATGCATATTTTATGAGTTAATATTCAATCAAGTTCAGGATCAAGAATTGCTGCATTGTAATATGTGTTGTGCATTGATTTCAACCATTTTCCCAGGACTTTCATTTCACATGCACACAGGAAAATAGTCAAAAACCTTTTTTCCTTGTCAATAATATTCAACCATGCAATAAGCTAATGGGTTTGGTTCATAAAATATGCATGAGTAGTAGTAATATAATCTATACTGCAGATAGTGTCTTGATTGGTAGGAGTCTTCAGAAATTTCTGAACTGTAATTTCCAGTGGTGTCCTCTGTTTTCTGAATGAATTCCTTCTGAACAACTGAATGAACTTTAAATGGAACAAGACTGTTTGAACTGCTAAGACCCGTACATATACAACCAAAATATTCTTGGATTTGAGGATGTTTTATGCATAAAGGGAGCAAGGTGTTCGGCATCCCAAGTATTAACTTTGTCATTATGTCTGTATACATTATACATTTTCATGCTGCCATCAGCAAGAATAAGACACTACTTAGCGAACCTTTCATTTAATGTGTAACTAGCAGGTACCCGGATTGTGTGCTGGCCCCGCTAGCCTATTATATCAGGACTTTCATAAGCATGTTATGTCCAATATATATTTTTGGAGTGTTGGATTGTGCACATGCATCTTATTCTTATGCAGTTTTTATCTTTTAAAGTAGAGCATTATTTTTTTTTAAATAATTGAACTTTTATTTACATGACAATAATATAACCTGCAAACTAATCAGTTAACCCCATCAACTGTTCACTCGGTACACACAGTGTTGCCAAAAATGTGTTCGCGGCCGGACGCGGGTAAAGTTGCCCAAAATTGAAAAGCGCTCAAAATTGAAGTTGGGGAGCATTTAAACCATACCTTTTGTGTGCTAATATCATTTTGAACTCAATCTCAACTAAAAAAAAATCATGACACATGGACAAAGACCCTTGGAAATGGGGTTTAAATGTTTTGATTCCTCGACCCCAAATCCGAGTATACCCCCCTTTTGTCATCCGTGATACACGGCTGCACACTGACTCTGTGGGTGGTGTTCCTAATTGATTTCAATGCTCGTTTGTATAGGGGCAGTTCCATGAAAAGGTGGACAGATCTCAAAATTTCATTGACTTCCAGAATGAATTTTTTTATCCTAAATGAATTCCAAATGCCCATGCAAGTACAAAGGGAAAAAATATAAACCAGTTGAAATTGTTTTACTTTGAAAAAAAAATTGTTTGTCTACCGTACACTTAAATGAGGAAAATAGTTGGATTTTGATTGATTTTAGCAATTGGATGTAGAAAAGAGTTAAATCCATCTTATTCAACAAAACCAAAATATGGATTAAGTTAAGTATGGCAGTTGGTCTTTGAGAAACAAACATGTAATTGTTAATATAACCCAACGTATAATTGTGTCAGTAACATGGTTGACCGTTCTTTTGAAGAGTGTAAAACGTGTTACCGAAACGGATATTATGAATATATTTGCTTCATTAATCGGTTTCCATTGATGCCTCTTAGAAGGGTCTTATGTAAAAAACTGCACATTGGAATAATTCTTACCCAATACTTCACAGCGAGCTATCAAAAAACTGTAGCGCGTGTTACTTGTAACGCCGTGTTACCAATGAAACGCGTGTTTACCGATTTGAAACAATGCATACAAAAGCATTGTAGACTGTAATCCGCTTTTAATATGCAATGTAAAACAAGGGTAGTATGATACTGCATTAGTTTAATTCTTTTGAGGGCAGCCTCAGGTTTTTATACCCAGAATACCTCAGGGTTCATTCTAAGGACACATTATTAGCCTTTGATAAAACTTCTGCCAACCGTTCAAATTGTGTGTCAGCCTGGTTTGATGACCCCAAAATTGCAATTTAAGAACAAGTTATTGCAGTCTCTATCACAAGCTCTGTAGCACAAAAAAACAATTCAAAATTAAAATGGAACATTCACAACATTAACATGGCAAGGGAACCTATCGACGGAATGGATGGTTCTCACCAGCGATTAAATGGATAAAGTGAGCTGATGGAAAAGTGGTAAAGATGCTGTTGCTGCTGCATCCAAAATGCCAAATGTGCCATGTTGAAGAAATGACAGTTGATCAAGGAGGGGCACAGCGCCTGGGCTTAGAGTATGTGTTTGAGAGTGCTACTACAGTAATAAAAACTATTGTAGCAACATAGAGATTGTGGTCGGAACAAAGCAGGGAACATCTCCAAAGAACAAGCAGATGAGGACGATGATGGGGGCATAATATGGGAAAAATTGTGATGGAGTGGCACCGTTGCCAAAAGATTTACCTAGTTGCTTAAATGATGGATGCAGGTTCACAAGCAAAGTGCCAATAACTGCTTGAACCAATCTAACAATAGGTAGTAAATGACATTGAGATACATGCGGGAAATTGGTTCCTTGTGAAAATATGGATGGGGAATATTCTTGGTGAAATTTGGTAGAAAGGGAAGAAGATGGACTTTTATTTTCCAGGTTATGCCTAGTTGCTGGGGAAGATTATGGAAGGGGGCCAAGCCCCAAAAAAATGAAAAATTTTATTTTAGGAAGCAAACATTAGACAACTGGCAACAGTGGTAGTAAACAATCGCAAACACTACAAATTCCATGACCTGTAAATGCTTACATGTATTAAAACAAAAAAGTTGGGTCTACTTACTGTTTTGATCTACTGAAATGATCTGAACTGTATCAATTGGTGATTAATCTCAAATGGTGTAAACTAAAAAACAACAACAAAAACAAACTTACGTATTGTATCATTGATTGTTACATAACATTATAGTTGGTATTTTTTGGACGGACAAATTGTAACGCGTGTTACTGTTAACGCGTGTTACCGACTCTTTTGCCAGTTACTAAAAAAGTTAAATTGCATTATTGTCAATGTTCTTCAAAAATAAACCTTAGCACTGTTACCTTTGATTACAGTTAGAAATTATAAATTTGTTGCCAAAACTTCTTAGTTTGAGGACAAAGCTGAGATGAAAGTAAGGAGTTTTCTGCTTGTCCACGAGGGATCGCGTGATTACTGAGTTCGCAGCACACCTCATTCACATGAATTGAACTTTCACCTTTGTATGAACATGGGATGAAGCATTATGTAGTAGGTATTTAAGACAAAGAGATAAAACAACAAATGTCAAATTAAATATTACACAAGTGGATGGAAATTAAAGGTGGATGCGCTAAAGTGTAACACATGTTACCGTGGAAATGCCCATCAAGGAACAGCATGGGTATGTAAGAACAAGGTAGAAAGCTATTGAAATAATTTATTTAATAAAGCACTACTTCTTTTACGATGTCGCGTGTGTCGCCTAAGGAAAGTGAAAAGTAGCCCAAATGTCGCGAATTCGCGGTGGGGCTTTGCAGTTATCGGGGCGAGTAGCGGAAAGTCGCCCAATTGGCTACCGAATCGCAGGTTTGGAAACCCTGGGTACACAATGCTTCACAATATCCGGCTCATAGTACTGTGGAAATGCACACACCATAAGATTTTCGTGTTTACATCTAAACTACACCCCGACATTATATACAGGCTTGCACCTTCTTTCAACTTCAAGACATTTTTAAATGTACAATTTTTCTTGCTCTTAAGTTGCACTGGCACATTTTCACAAAAATAAATTTTCTTCAAGTTTGCTTGGCAAAATGATAGTCTGAGCTATTGGAAGAATAGAGATATAATTTACACATAAAAATAACATACCCAAAAGGAGTGGGCACAATAATCAAGGCTAAGACATCAGTTTTTGTAGGCTAACTTTGTTTGCCGTAACATTTAATCAACAATATGTCCATTACAAGAATCTCTTGATTCCTCTTCAGTGATATTAAAACCACAAAGGCTCAACTTTCAAACCGGTCGGATGCCCGGTATCAACACCATGTTTGTTTTTGTGTTAAACTCCATTTCCGTCGTCTGCTAGATAAATGTTTGCGGAAGCCATTTTATTATAAATTGGTTTCTGTTTACCCATAAGGGTGCTGATTGGTTTTAATCATTTCAGGCATGACTATGTATATAAAGCTTTACTACCATGCAAAAAATATTCATTTTGAAATATCTTGAGGGTGCACTATTTTTCAATGTTCCAGTGTCTCTTAAATGGGAAAGAACATTATCAAACTATTCTGATAAACCAAAACATGATTTATTGGTACCGCGCTTCATTGAAACTTTATTCACAAATTCAAGCTGTCGCTCTAAATGGTAAAAATTTCAAAGTTAACTGGGGAACTACATTTCAATTAAGGAATACTACGACACACACATCCATTGACACTAAAATGGGGATTTATAAGAAGTATGACAAGTACACTGAAAAGATTACGGGTAACACCACACAATCACCAGCTCCAACACCCCACCGACCACAGAGTTAACCAAGCGAAAAAGGGTTGTCTTCTCGTAACCCCTTTTTCACCCTTGGGACTTTTTAGAGAGTAAGTGATAGGCATTATTACTATATTACTTGGAAGAACACAAAAGACATAACCCCCCTCCCTCTTCCTTCTTTGTTTCCAAATGATTGAAGTAAAGCATAAAATGGGTCTACCCTCATGCACACGGGACAATTAGGAAAATGTATTGGCACACGACAGAAAGTAAAATAAAATTCATTGGAAGTGTTTGAACAAAGATGAAATCGAGGTGGAAATGTAACAGTTTTGAGTTTGGGACGAATTTGAACTTAACAATTGTTGAATTTGGATGAACAGTGGTGCAAAATCGAACGTAAAACCTATTTATGGTATTCCTTTTTAAATATTTTTGTGTATTTTTTCATATTTTTTTGGCTGTATAGAGACATAATAGGGGAAAGAGAAAGTTTGGAATATCAGATTTCTGCATTTCGGCTGACGTGAATGACTTTCTAAACACGCATTTTAAGTGGTTATAGTGTTGTTGAGTCAGTAATGTGAATATACAATATTTCAACCCTATATCAAGCTATTTTTTCTACGCTCCGGACTCAAAATTCTGTTTGTAAAGCTCAGAAAAGAAAAGTAAATGTGCCCACCAAAAATTAAAAAACATCACCGAGAGTTCGTATTTGCATGAGAAAGTAGAGCTCAGTTCAATTTCACATGGTTCACCCAGAGGTCTGGATCCAGCGGTTTCAGAATCGCATAAAAAAAAACAGTATTAATTAAAACAGGTTGATATTGTATATATAAATGAATCGGTAGCCTAAACTCTGAGAGGCCCGTATGCTCAAACGATGTTACTGCTAATATTGGCTTAAATCGCAATTTAAACTCCCGAGCGACATACAATTAGTTTTAAAATATGCCCGAGTGTTGGTCTCCACACTGAACAACTCTAAAAAAGCTCCTTGCATAATGCGAATCTTGCAATTTACCCTGGGCTTCTATGTGAGCATTACAACTACGGAAGGCTTATAACATGTAAATGGTCACGCGCACGTAATATATAGGCGAAAATAAGTCAAGTTCTGTGGATGATATTTATGGTTGTTAAAAATTAAAGCGGTAGCTAAACGACTTGTTACAAATATTTACCTGCATTTTTTTAAAACTCAGTTTAGCTCCTAAACCGCCGTTTATTGTCCCCGCCGAACAAGTTCGGAACGGGGACTAAAAAAGAGCAGCGTCCGTCCAGTCCGTCGTCCGTGATAAAAATGTTAACCCAAGTTTGTATACGATTATCTGGAGTTCGGCAAGGGCGACAATGATGTAACTTGGTGGAAAGAAGCGGGTGGGTGAGTGCTTGACCTGATTAGATTTGTGGGCTTAAAATATGCTGATTAAAGATCTAATTTGCATAATTTATGAAAAAATGTTCCTCCAAGCCTGTTTACAAGTTTTTCTGGATGCCTAGGCATATAATGAGTAACTTGGTGGAAGGAAGCGGGCTGGAAGAGTTATTGACCTGCTTAACAGTTGGGCGTATTTCGGGCAAATTGAGTAGTTAAATGATCTAATTAATATGCACAATCAGCGTAATTGCCATATTTTTGACGCTGTACATTGGATACTAAAAAATCCTGCCCTGCATGAAGCGTATCATGGGTCACAGCTTTTATTGCAATTTGAAGTATTTTATATATGCGGCCCACGGCTTAGGTATGGAATGAGCTCATTTTTTTTTTAAATATGCCTAATTGCTGTATCTCTGAACGGTACATCGGATAGGCAAAATCCTTTTGCGCTACATATACTACTAAGCCATAGGGAGGGGGTGGGTGTTTGGGAGGGTATGGGGATGGGGGTTAGGTATGGGGAGGGGGTTAGGTATTGGGGATGGGGTAGGTCGCTGGGTTTGGGGAGGGGGTAGGGTGTTGGGGCGTTGTGGGTGGTTGGGGAGGGGTGGGTGTTGCAGTGGTGTTTGGGGATAGATGGGGTGTGCTGGTTTTGGGAGGGGGTGGGGTGTTGTAGTGGCATTTTATCCATGTTAGTGGTCGCGACCTTCGGCGGGTACATATTTTACGCATCTCTTAAATACTAGTTCGCCTTGTTTTAAACATCATTGAGAATACGGCCCTTAGTGCCGTCGAAACACGTCAACCTCTCCTCTAATTCCCGTAAAGTAGGTATATTCGCCGGGATCATTTAGTCCGGGCTCCATAGACGACAAACGACAATAGAGGCTGAACGCATTCGGCTGAGCTGAATCAAGCGCCCCATTCTTCACCGTTATAGGTGAACTATGCCCGGGGACACTCCCTAACAATAGGAGACGGGGATGTGCGGCACACCCCCTTTTTTTTAAACCTGTGTTCACTGAAGACCCCCGTTTTAACTGCACTTAAAGACCCCCTTTTTTTTTACTCTCGTTGATGCCTCCCATTTTTAATCAAATGTCATGACTGACCCCCCCCTTCTATTTCATGCTCTCACAGAAAGCCCCTCTTTGTTAATGTTATAAATTAAACTGGGTTGAATGGTTGAATTTCCCTGGAATGACCCCCTTTTTCACAAAATGTGAGATAGTCCAGGCTTTTACCGACTCTTGATAATAATATCAATAATGTTTTTTCAAAGGTTCTAGACCAGTTTTTTGTATGCTGATTCTGATTCCGGTGGTGCCGACGAGAAAATTGGCTTTTTGTAGAAACGCAAAAAATTCAAATGGCACAAAACACAAAATTCATAGGTTGTTCCATCAAGTTGTAATTTTTCAGCCGTCTCGTTAAAACATCATTGGGACAAATTAAACTGATTCTGTAACCACGCAATTAATGTATTAAATATGGCCGCATTATACAATAAAGTGTCTGATCGCGATTCTACTTTTAATGCAATTGGTATTTCTATTCCTGGGTTTTAACAGTCAAGAACTTAAGGAAATAGGTGCATGATTCTGCATATTGGGAAAATTTGGTATGGATGGAAGCTTAAGTAACGTAGATTACATATCAATCAAAATAAGGTTGAAAATTGTCCACATTGTTCAGTTATTCTGCCCCTTTTAATTTCCGCCCAATAGCTTCTCGAAACCGATTCGACAATCCACATCGCAGGCAAATGGTGACGTCAAAGTGACCATCATATTTACGTCGGTGGGACCATCTATCGCAGTGTTGCCACTTCAATAATAATTAAACACAACGAAATGAAACAATATTTAAAAAAGGACAAAATCAAAAAATTTTTCTAATTTAATTATTACTTTCATTAATCCATCCATATTAATATGTCAGCAATAACACTTTTCGAGGTAACACGATGTTTTTTGGTCATCACTTGACGTCACGAGTTGGGCGGGTGTTCGATCAATGAAGCCGTGGCGCTGAACAATCCGGCCCGTTTTCGTATGTCAAAAAAGCAAAAATTAAAATGCCTCGTATTTTGTTAATTTTACATCAAATTGTATATTTTTCAGGGAATTCGTGATGTATGACAATATTTTATGAATGTCAGTCAAATGAGCTGACAAAAATCTGACCTATTTCCTTTACTTAAAACCATATAAGCAATATATTCAAAACTATGATCATAAATTCCTTTCATATAACCATCCCAAGATGGCTACCGATACTCTAAAATGGACATCTAATTGATTAAATGTGTCTACTCTCTACTGCAAGGTTGTTGTAATCATCAGACAGTTTACATACAATGTTATAACCAGAGCAATCGATATATGTAAGATTGCCATCCAGATGGCAAGCCACTATTGCTGAAATCACTAATAGTCTAGAGATATGCATCTCTTGGTTTTGGTGTTTTTTAGGCTCATTGCATCCAATTTATCTATCTATTTATCTCTATTGATGACTAACATTCAATGACACTTAAGATAGCTTTACTGGGCTTTTTGGAGGGAGCATCCAACTAAAAAACACAATAAATGTATATTTAACTTAAAGACACTATCAGTGATTTAATCCGAAAGAGTCAAAATGTATAATTTTTCAGGAATAGTTAAAAGTGAAGGATAAGTCTGTAGAATGCTCATAAGTTACTTTTTTCCAACTGAAAATTTAACAGAAAAGACGAAAACGGCAGTGTTCCCAACTAGGATCTCCATTCATTTATGTGTTGTAGTAAGTGTCCGAATGGACAGTTAAATGACTAAAATTTCCGACTTGTCCTAATTAGATTGCTTCTGGTCCTATCAGTTGCAGAGTATGTTAGAATACCTGTAGTTGTTACAAACAATGCCAAAAATGATTTTGATGATTTTTTTTTTAAATTTCTGATTTAGCAAATACTGTGCCTTTAAAGAGTGAATAAATACTGGCCTTTACTGACGACATTTGCAGCATATTGAACACCCAATTAGAATGCCCTCTGGCAAATTCAATCACTTTGGTTATTGAATGATATCTGTAACTGCCTCGGAATGAGTTAACTTATAGTGATTCTACACATACATGACAGCTCTTGGTTATATGTAGCTGTAGTAAGAAATTTGCCATGTGGCGCCATTTTGAATGGTTTTTTAGTATTTGATTATAAATTATTTGAAGCTATTCATAATGGTCCAATCAACATATTGATGCTGAAGCTAGTAAATATACCAAGTTACCATTCTACGAGCAAACCGTTTGATAATCTCAGATGCTTTGTTGTATTGGAGGCATAGGCCATATTGAATTTCTTAATTGGGTTAATGTTCATATTTTAATTGGTTCACAATGGATGTTTTGACAGGACAGGCCAAAAATTACAACTTTTGAGCAATTAAAGATGAGTTTTAGTGTTTTGGTGGCCATGTGAATTCTTGCGTTTTCTTAGAAAATGCTCAAGGTTTTTCTTCTGGCATCCATCGGATTTGAGTCAGCAGGAAAAAATGGCTAGAAACCATTGAAAAACATAACAAGGTACATGTTCTGTAGCCTAGACTAAGAGGCTCAGTGATTGACCCCTCAGTTTTGCATCCTCCTCACCAAATGACTGCCTTTTTTCCTTAAAGTTTCTCAGAGAATGCCCCCCTACTTTGAAAGTCCAATCGCACATCCAGTCAATTTCATATTGAGTGCCTCCCCCCCGGGGACTATGAGTCCAGCGGACTGTAAAAACTTCTTCACTGGTAGGCGTAAACTACCTTATACCCAGTGAAAACACACATAGTTCAACTGAATCAATAGTGCGTACGGAATTGAAAAACTCCGGATTATTCCGCACAAAACCCTGACGTTTACAATCATGTAGATCAAAAGCATTAGTCCTAAGTTATGGAATTTTTTTAGCCTGATTCATGAAATGTCTTGTTGTTCAACTTTTGGACACTTTTTATCCCAAAGTATATAATGAATGTGGTTTAGTACATTACAGTATAGGCAAGGCACATTGGAATAATTATTGATTGGTTAAACGCCGCTGGGGTTGTAGTATTGTGTGCCATCTTTTTAAGAACTTCAGATTTGAATATTCCCTGTACACACTAATATTCGCAAAACGAGTTAAGATGGCTAATAATTATGGTATGCGTACCTACCCAAATTACGATAGTCTGAGCTGGCTTAGGACTGTGAAAAATGGTTTGACATTGTAAGGGCCACGTACTATTGTTTAACGCTTATGAAATGTACCGATCTGATTCTAGGTATGATCAGGGATTTATGGAGGTGGCCGGTTGAAAGTCTCAACCTATTTGTGAAATTTAATATGTAATATCATTTTTTAAGAAGGTAAAAAATCTAAAACCCCAAACCCGAACCAAGTGCATCGCACTGAGGCATTACCGTGCATAGGTAATGTAGGCCTAT
>JAMKCH010004447.1:0-35464 GCA_023653785.1 Ophioderma brevispina | reverse complement strand
TTTTGTTACAAGCTGGCCAACCATGTCAGATCAACTGCTTCATATGGTATAGTTTCTCATAGAGTTGTTGCCAAAAATACAAAGTTTTTTTGGCCTTTTTTGGCCAAAAAAGATGAGTTTTGGCCAAAAAATATGATTTTGAGGATTATATTGTGATGTATTGATATCTTCAACACCAGCTTTATCAAAAATTTACCACTTTTAAGTAATTTGGACTATATTTACGTCTTAAATAACCAATGAACAAGATAATTTTTAAAATAAAGAAAATAAAGCATTCTAGAGCATTAGGTCATTTTTCTCAAAAAATTGTTTATTTATTTAACTAATGAGTACATAACATGTTAAAATTTTTAAAATTCTTTAAAAGCATAAAAAACACATTAAACAGTTCTGTTGACTAAAGGTGAATTCGGTACTTTTTTTAAGTAAAATTACAGTAGTGTTAAACTTTAAAGGGGCAATCTAGGATTATGTTACAATGATTGCTATCAGCGGCTAAAACATTCCCATAGTTGATTTTGCTCCGAAATTATCGTCATTAATTACAAATTAATGTAGTAAAAAACACAAAGAAAATAAAAACATTCCCGAGCATTTCGGTCATTTCTCAACTCATGATATGAAACTAATGATTTTAGAAGACATGTTTACGTTACGGTACAACAAATATTCAAAACATGTTAACCAAGTTTTGACTGACCCTAAAATACAATTCTCTCACTTTTTAATCAGAAATAAAGCTGTGTTTACCTTAAGGGAAGTATAGGGTATGTTAAAAAATTGTTAGTCAACAGGCAATAATTCGACATTGTGAGTTTGGACTGACAATTTGATTTGCTAATTTCCCTGGTAAATGTATTTGATTAACACTTCAACACATAGGTTTAGTAAAAATAAGTTTGAAACAATTTGAACGACACACTCTGGTTTAATATTAACAAATCAATGTATGTAGAAAAAAACCCAGACAAATTTAAAATATATGGTCTTTTAAGACATGATGCCTCCAATTATGTTAATTTGAATAAAATCGCTGACTGAATGACAGGGAACATCAAGACCTACGAAGATGCTAACATAATTAATATTATACTATTTTACTTTTTATATATTAAAATTAGCATTCTTAACATCCTAGTTAGATAAAGATTACTTAATTATCAAGAGTCAGTAAAAGTATACTTAACTGTGGTAAAAGCTTGGCCAAAGAATTAATTTACTGAGTTCCTTACAAATGAAAACAAATTATTGTATTGTATCATGCTTTTAATGATAACTAATTTGTTCACCCACATAGCAAATATGTGAAAAATTAGTCTGGTAAGTTAGTTCTATTATTTAGACTGGTATAAAAAACCTATGTTACTGTTAAAACTCATTCCTCATCTTTCATTCTCACGATGGACGCGTCAAAAGAGCGGGTGGGGAAGCCCAGTAGGAGGACATTCGCCTATCAGGGGACTTTGGACAAGGAAGCTGGCAAAGCATCACATCAAAACGTTGGAGCTGTGGGCAGTTCATCTGGCGCTGAGACAGACTCTCATCTGGTCACGTCCAGTCCAGTGCGACAACGCTGTAGGGCGTCTCCCACATAAACAAGCAAGGAGGAACCAGGAGTCGCACCCTCCCCACTTGCCTACAGACAGTTAAAAGTCCTGGAGTGGTGTCTCTGTCATCGGATCACCCTGAAAGCTCACCTGCCGGGGAAGACACACCTGCAAGATGCCCTATCGAGGAGAATCCGGGAAGGTCGGGGCCATCGAGAGTCAGGGGGTCGTCGGTTGAGTGGCACCTCAACCCTAAGGATATGCAGAATAGTTTTCAAAGGCTGGAACACCCCCACGTGGATGTCGCGAAACCGACTGAACGCCCAGCTCCCAAAACTGCTGTGGCACCAGGGACCCAGGGACCTGGGACCCAGCGGCCCTTCACCAGGACGCCATGAAAATGGAGTGGGACGGAGTCAAAGTATACGCCTTTTCTCTGATCGCCTAGTTCCTCAAGTTCTCTCCAAGTTCAACAGGACAAGCAACTGCCGCATGATTCTGGTGTGCCCGAATTGGACTCGGCAACCGTGGTTTCCCAGTCTGTCGCTGCATTACGCCAACCCGTTGACTCTTCCATGAGGGAAGGCCTGATCAAGACGCCGAGGGGTCTCCTTTCCGATGGAGAATATGAAGGCGATCAACCTGACTGCATGCCAATTTTATACAGTCCTACAGAGCAGCAGGCCTTTCGCTCAAAGCTGCCCGTCTGGCGGGGAGAGGCAAGGAGACCACACAAGGAAGACTCATATTCCAAACGGCGTCAAGTACCGGTAATGGTGCAAGGATCGCCAAGTGGACCCTCTGCGAACAACTCTAAAGGAGGTGGCGGACTTCTTGATGCAGGTGGTCGAAGATGGAGCCAACCCACGCACAGTTCAGGAGTTGACGCACGGCAGTAGGCCTTTCATCTGGGGTTTGGAGGAGGCATCGCCGTGTCTAACTCGCCAGAGCTTCATGACATCGTCAAGGGAATGCCTCCATCGACGGCCGACTGAACGCTCTCTGGTCCCAGCATGGGACCTGCCAATAGTCCTCCAGCATCTCAAACATTCCTCCTTATGAGCCTATTCACCAGGAGTCTATAGCCGGACACCACCAAGAAGACTCTTCTTGTCGCCGCAGCATAGGCAGGAGAGAACAGGCTATCCATGCTATTGTATATAGCAGAGAATCACCTCACCTGCACAGGGAATGCCGCTCGCCTTCTTCCCCGATCAGGTTATCTGGCCAAGAATCAATCTATCAGCTTCACTCCACAGCAGATCATCCCACAGATCCGACAAGCTTCAGGTCCCAGCGATGAAGGACTGGTGTCCAGTTAGAGCCTGAAGTTTACCTCAGACAAGACTCGCTCTATCGGGGGGCTCACGACCAGCTTTTCCTCAACAACTCAGAAGCCGTTTGCCCGGTCTCAAGACGACATTAGCCAGATGGGTGGTGACAGTCATAAAGGAGGGCCTAGCTAGTACGGAGGTTCGTCTGACTGGGACGCACATAGGAGCTCACGCGTAAGATCTCAAGGGGATGCTTGGGCTCCTACCGGGGAGCTTCTATACAAGATGTTCCATGGACGCTATGGGAGGGGCTTGTCCTTCTACATTCTAACAAGTTTATCTCCGAGATGACCTAGTACGCAGCGGTTCGACGGCAGATAGGATCCTATCATCAGCCTCCTCGTCATCACAGCAACCTCCACATCTCAGGCGCCACAAGATCCAGTAGCCACTTTACCCATTGAAGTCGGTAAGTGCACCTTCTATATTGGTTTGTTCAACTTCTCCAGGCGAGACCATATCACCATAGATCCGCTTGCCTTATGGCACGAGAACTCTGGTATCCGGGTTGACTTTACCAGTTGCAATCTGTGGCATAAAGTCAGGTTTGAATGGAACGAAATGGAGAGGTAGGTGATTCCCCTCTCCCCAGGGGGAGAGTCATATCCCCATAAATAGCCGGCTACTTAACATTCAAGCCTGATGCTCCCCCATGTCCGGGCCGCGCGCCGCCAGGACGGGGCTCACGTGTCTCTCTCCGCCCGTGGATGTAACCGGTGGAAAGCGCATACCAAAATGATCCAGAAGTCAGTGTTCCTAGATCCATCGCCCCGAGACGTGCGCAGTCAGGGGGCGTCGAACTTTCCAGTGGGTAACTCTTGGTGTCCTACAGATCATCTGAATTTAGGAACACAAAGACAACGTCTTGGAATTTGTATTGTTTAGAACCTTTATCAAAAATCGGTAGAATAATAGAAACGAGTCAGTGAATGCAATGGATTTAGCAAAATCAAAATAAATGCGGTTGAGGGTCCAATATGGTTCCGTACATGGGAAAAACTATGTAGCTTATTTCTAATTAAAAAGTGACAGCATTATTTTATTAAGTCAGTCAAAAACAGTTTTAAAATGTTTTGGATGATTTTGGTGCTTACTTAAACATTTTTGTAAATCATGGTTCAAAATATAAGGTATGTGAGAAAAGACCTTAAATGCTCTGGAAGCTTTTATTCCTTTGTTTTACCTGCATTAATTTGATAATTGACTAAAATCTAGCCCATATGCTTAAAAACTGATTGTCATATAAAACTACAGGTCTTTCTTAGTTAACCACTACAGTCAATCAGAACATCCATTTTCGGGCCAAAATCACGATGTGAATGTTCATCCGAGGATACAGCAATCATTGTAAACATATCCGAGATTGCCCCTTTAAAGGAACAACTGTAATTTCTACTTAAAGTAAAAAGCCTTCCACACTTTAGGTCAAAACAGAACTGTGTTAATGTGTTTCAATGCTTTGTGCCTACTTTAAACATGTTATGTGCATTCAGAAGTTCAAATAAACAATATTTTTGAGGAAAATGACATTAAAAAAATGTCTTGAATGCTTTTATTTTCTTATTTTAATTATCTTTAATTGTTATGTAAGACGTAAATAGAGTCCAAATTACTTAAAAGTGGTAATTATTGATAAAGGATGTTTTGAAGTATCAAACATCAAAAAATCTCAAAAATCACTGTTTGGCCAAAAACTAGCTTTTTAGCCCAAAAAGCCAAAAAAAATAAAATTTGTATTTTTGGCAAACAAAACTCTTTGAGAAACTATACCATTATGAGCAGGTGATCGAAAGGGTGGCCAGCTTGTAACCAAAAAATGCCCACATACATTTTTTCTGAACAAATTTGATACTTGATGGCTGTCTGCAAGTAGCAGGATTCATGTCAAGTTACATGCAGAATGTAAATAATTGCAGGGAACGCCCATGCATTTATACTATTTGTAACAAACTACTATTGCTAACCAGAAGTTATTCAGAGTTCTTTGCTATGGTGCGAGCATGACGTGTATCAACAGGAAGTGAATCGATTGGCTTGTCGAGTCGTTAAGCTCCCCATTGGTGATCATGCAAAACGACCCATGGGCTCCACACTTTCACACCTATAGGTTGCCATCCCTGACCATTCTGACAGCAACTGTAAATGTAAAATGTATGGTAAACCCACAACCCCCAAAAAAAAAGAAATGTAGAATCAGCAGTCAATTAGTTTAAACTCGTAATTAATGCTAAACTTGCTTTAGCTTTGGAAGAAATTGTCCCTAAAAATCTTACTCCACACCATGGTTGACTGACCACAGCTTGCTTGGGAAAATTTCTAAAGGGCTGTTTGGTTGTGGGCCATTTTGGCAGCTTGAGCCAAGGGCTGGATAGACAAATAATGCCTCAAGGGTCACTCAATAAGCCAATTTCTTAAAATTTTCTGGGGCCGTGAACATTTCCTGTCTAATCCTGTTCTCCAACAACCACGGACCGTTCACACCCATCACACATTGCATAGTGATTATTCCATGAGCATCTCCAAACCGTCATGACTTCTTGGTGGATCTGAATTTCGTACTACTGGCCTCAATTCTGATTGTTGAGGCTGATCCTTCTTCTGCTGCTTTAATTTTCTCTGCTCGGCAACCTCCCCTTTTGGTGGGGTGGGTCTGGAATGACTGTATTGAGAAAACCTTGAAAAATTTAACCATGTGTCTTACAGGAAAGTGATGAAATTTAAAGGGGCATTTCGGTGATCCACTGCCTCATCCCCCCAACTTACATTCAACAAGTTGAGATTTTTACATCAATCTGAACTGTTAGCCTTATGGTTTGTATCTGTAGGAAATTGCAATTTTGTAATTTCTTTATTTTTTTCCATTTTAGATAACATGTTAATTACGGCGATTCGGGAAATTTGTGGGAAACAAGTAATTTCTCATAACACAAACCGCAAGACGGACCAACTAATTTTGTGAGTAAGCTTTTCCTTATGGATATCTAGTGAACAATGAATACATCAGTAGTTTGCTGGAATCACAAAACTATTTTAAAGGATGGTATTGTATGTAATTATTTTGGTATTTACTCCAGAAATAAAGTGATTCAATGTGAGCATGCTGGCTCCAAGATCGCTTAATTTGAATAGCACGCACGTTTTGATATTTTAATGGAAAAAACTCCTTTTAATCTAAGTAAAAAACTTTCAATGTGATTGTGGTAGAAATTTTGTTTTGCATATTTGGATAACCATGGATTCATTGGTGACCAAAAGAACCCCACAAAAGTTTCCTCCCAAAGAAAATTACAAGGGAATAGTGAAAGCAAAAGCTCCTATCAGCCTTTTCATGGTACAACAATGGGCGACACCTATTAGTTCCAAAATAAGTCAGAATTACCTGTATTCCATGCACAATTGTTTTTAGTATAGGCTATATATTTCATTATAACCAGGCTGTTCTCGAACCACAAAGGTCCCCCTCTCGTCGCGGTAGAGGAAAAGTAACATACTTAGGAGGTTGTCATGGAAACCAAGAGGCTCCTACCATAGCAGTTTCAATAAATTTTGAAGACCCCAGATGACCTTGGTTCATGACCATACAACCATCGCATAGTGATTTGACCTTGGAATATGACCCCACCTGACCTTGAAATGACCTTCAAATTTCTGCACTGAAATTGACCGCACACCCCAAGTTTTATATCATCCTACCACATGTTGAGATTTGACCTTAATACCCTGCATGACCCCTGTAAATGACCTTCAAAATTTTTGGGACTGAATATTGACCGCCCACACCAGTTTCATCATCTATCACATTTTTAGGATTTGACCTTGATGACCCCCCATGACCTGTATGACTTCAAAATTTTCAGCAACGAATGTTGAGCACAACCACATTTCATCATCCTACAACACATGTTTAGACGATTTGACCTTGGATGACCCGCATGACCTTGAAAATGACCTTCCAATTTTCGGCACTGAATATTGACCGCACCCCCCTAGTTTTAATCATCCTCCCACATGTTTAGGGATTGACCTTGAAATGGACCTTCAAAATTTTTGGCATCGAATGAATGAGCACACCCACCAACGTTTCATCATCCTACCACATTTTAGAGATTTGACCTTGGATACCCGCAGACCTTCAATGACCTTCAAAATTTTCGGCACTGTAATATTGACTGCAACCACCACGTTTCATCATCCTACACATGTTTAGCGGATTTGACCTTGATGACCCCACATGACCTTGAAAGACCTTCAAAAATTTTTGCACCGAATGTTGACCACCACCAACGTTTCATCATCCTACCACAATTGACAAGTTTTATATGAATTGGATGACCCGCATGACCTTGAAATGACCTCAAAATTTTCGGCACTGTAATATTGACCGCCCCCACTAAGTTTCATCATCTACCACATGTTTAGGGATTTGACTTGCATCGATGATGACAACACCCACCAAGTTTCATCACTCCTACCACATGTTTAGAGATTGACCTTGATGACCCCGCATGACCTTGCAATGACCTTCAAAATTTTCGGCACTGAATATTGACTGCACCCACCAGTTTTTTTTCATCATCCTACCACATGTTTAGGGAATTGACCTGAATGACCCCACATGACCTTGAAATGACCTTCAAAATTTTTGGCCACCGAAGTTGACCACACCCACCACGTTCCATCATCCTACCACATTGCCAAGGTTTAATATGAATTTTTGGACCACATTTGACCTTTGACCCATGGCACATACCCATCTCCGAACTCATCTGCGCCTACTTAAGCGACATATATGGTGTCAAAGATGGATACCCTCATACTTGCTTAGATCAAAAGATACGTTTGAACAAGGTTGATAGCAATTTAACCCTATTTTTTACCAGAGTTTTGAACCTCATGGACCTTTGCCCATGACAACATGAACCACTTCGGATCCCACCCAAGTCTTGGGATACAATCTAATGCTGCAAAGATGGACACCCACACTGCTTAGTTCCAAAGATATTGCGTGGGACCACCCACGCACACACGGACGGGGAGCATTTCTATAGTCACCCCCTTTCGCCAACAAAAGTTGGCGGGGGACAAATAACAATTAACCCACAAATTATTGTTTCATGTTCTATACAGTCAGTATTGGAAATTAACAATTTTAACAAACCCCCTGTTCCTTCCAAAAATTCAATAACTCCCCTATTTGTCAGATAAAAAAAAATACCAACCCCTATATTTTTCCCAGCACCCCACCCTACGCAAATAACAAACATGTCTCTTTCCTTAGCGCCCCAATCCCTACTGGCCGATTTAAATGATTATTCATAGGGTTTATATAATTAATCAATCAGAGACTTGGTAAGAAAGTTTGAAGATGCCAACAGGAAGGTCTATTCTGATTGGTTGCGCAGAGCTTATCTCCATATAATCATGTAATAAGCCAATTAAAGCCAATGGACTAGAAAGTGGTATCTCAGGGATTGTCCTGGGGGAACTTGTATTCAAAAGTGGATGATGCGTGAAGAGGACTTCAAAATGCACCCTCAACACGTATTTTCACAGACTAAAAACAAGCTAAAACTACTCCTAAACAGGTATTTTTATCTGTTACACACGAGCAATGCATTATCATTAATATACGTAAAATAATAATTTTCGCGCGTGTAATTTTTCGCGTTTCAGCAATTTTTACATTTTTGCTTGTTTTAATTCGCTTTTTTTCAGCTATCTTCTAGACCTACACACAAGAATAAACATTGTCGTGGGTTTTTAATTTCGCGCTAGCTCAGAACTGCGCGAAAAGCCGCGAAAATTAATGGAGCGCGAAAATTTCCACTTTTACATGTACCCTTTTATTACTTACTTTGCTTTACTTCGGAAGTTCCAATTACATAATTTTTGATGATTTGATCCCTGCTGATGAGATACCCTAAACACTTACATCACAATTTCAGGCTTATGAAAAAACTACCACTTCTTCATATTTTGCTGTTTTGACACCATAACATGTACGCACGGACATCACCTGTTGGAAAAATAGACCCTTTTTACGCTTTTCTTGTTCATGCATCATATCACCTTTGAATACAATGCCCCCGGGATTGTAACTTACTAAATCCGGTTTTTAAGTACATATGCCACAACCTGGTGCTCCCTGCTGCCGCAGACAAGACTAGCAAAAGACTACCCTCAGATAGGAAACAGTTCCAACTCCTGCAGGCTATGGTCTGCTTCACCCATCGCTCAAAAGGGAAGATGGAATCTACTGATGAATGTCTATAGAATGTGACTGCTGGAATTTTGTACTTCGTGGCTCACAGTAATATCAACAATTTCTTTACCAAATTTTGTAAAATTGGGTGTGGCAAAGAATGTTTTGAACATCATTTACAGTTGATTGATAGGCAGAATAACCCAAGCAATCTTCTTTGTATCAAGTTAACAGAGTGAAATGCCTCGAAGTATATTGGCATTTGTGCTGCACCAAGTTCAACTAGTTTTGTTGTTAAGTGCCTTTCTACTGTTCTTGGCGTTTTCACAACACACACTGGGTATTATCACCACCTTGATTGAGTTGGTGCCTCCCCTGGTTTCAGTCTTGCTTCATACTGCCGCTCAGACTCCCTTCTGCGATAAACATCATCTGTGAAACAACACAGGACAAGATAATCATGTTGATGTAGTGTCTACTAATGACACTATCAGTGATCCAGCAGAGTCAAAATACTTGACATTTTCAGGAATAGCTTAAAAGTGAAGGATAAGTCTTTGGAAATCTCATAGCTTATTCTTTTTCAAATGAAAACCTGACAGAAAAGGAGGAAAACAGCAGTTTTCAAAGATATGAATCTCCATTCAATTACGTTTTGTAGTGAGTGTCTGTACGGACATTAATTAATGACTAAAATGTCCGATTTTGTCCTCAATAGTTTGCTTTTGGTCTTATCACATGCAGGGTATGTTAAGCCTGTACTTGTTACAGAAATCTGATTTTTGAAGATTTTCTTGATTTTCTGAATCACTGATAGTGCCTTTCAGTTTGTTCTTTTTTTGATGTGACATGTAACCATACTTAAAGGCCGACTCAGAGATATCCCGATGAGGGCGCACTCATTTTTCAAACAAATCATGTTTTTTGCATATACATAATGCTCGTCCATATACTAATCACTTTGTGAAATAACTAAGCTCAAATCGAAGTCTTTCATATAGAAAATCACAACTTTGTTATAAAAATTCCGGCTCCGGAAATTTTGTTATACACGGTATCCTATGGCACTTTTTATACTCTGCATAATGTGGTGCAGGGCACATGTGGTGCAGTGGATCAGCGCTCGCCTCATAAGCATAAGGTTGTGGGTTTGAGCCCCCCTGTCGCCAATGTGTTGTACACTTGGGCAAGGCACTTTACCTCGCTTGCCTCTCTCCACCCAGGAGTACAATGGGTACCGGCATATGCTGGGAATGCAAAACAGACTCGCTTTGCGGGAGGAGTGGTGAACCCCCCACAGCAACATTATATGAGGGAGTCTGGCCCAAACGCCAATGACAGAGAGATGGGCACTCCGCCTGCGGGTGCACCATTTACCATTTATTTTAAATGTTTACTGCAAGAAAACAAAAAATCTGATTCATCTTTAACTTTGGAATTAAGCATTTTAGGTACGGTAACTATCTTTAGTTCTAGATGACTATTTTTAATTACTACACCAAAAAATCATATTTTGAAATCTCTGAATCAGCCTTTAAGCTGTATTTTAACTTTGCAGTAATCAAGTATCATTAGATTGGATTCTCTTTCAACTAACCCCCCTTATCTTCCTGAATACAGGTCAGCTATATCATTTATTACATATTCCTTTGATAGCAATTACCACCAAAAGCACATTCACAGTTTCAGCCCATTAAATAGATCAGATATAAAACAGGAATGTCTGTAATAAATGTTATAAATGCTCCTGCCCTGGAGGCATGATTTTTTTTTTTCAAAAAGGAGGAGTTACAATTTATGAAACAATAATAGACAATATGGATTTTGATGAACTTATATTTTAAACAATTCCTGAGCACAGGTTCACTACAATTTCTAAGAAAAGAAATTCAACTTACAGAAAGTTTCTCCTCCTGGAGCAATGTTAGCATGGATCATAAACCACTCAATAGCGCCACCAATGACAAAGAAAAGAGGTAGGAAGCGATACATGCCAAAGCGTTTCTTCCTGGCCATTGTTGCAACAGTTGAGCTAGCCGTTTGCTGTTACAGGGCATGCGTGGTGTATTCTGAAGGCTGGGTTAAAAGAAAAGAATAAAAGGGAAATTTGAAGCTTTGAACCCGTAATTATTATGAATTCAAACTATAACTCCCCGCCTAAAAATCGAAACGATTTTGAAATGGCCATCAACAGTGCGCAAACTTGCTTTCAAATGATTGCGCCAAGCCAGCTGGATAAATCTTTCAAACGTCCACATAATTACATGGCATTACGGACACAGGTAAATAAGCAAACACATTAAGCAAACAACGCTCCTGGCATAATTATAATTCACCTAAATACTACATACCTTTTTAATACAGTTAATTATATCGTTCCGATTTTTTAGGCGGGGAGTATTAGCAGGCTCAAAAATGTAAATTTCCTGGAAGATGTTACATTAAATTTCCCACTATTTTGTGGTGTTCTTTATCTGAAAAAGTCAAAATTTCCCCAGATGACCAGGATTTCCCCTGAAGGAGCTTCCCAAATTCCCCACTTTTTTGGCCATGATTATAGATAGACGCTATCATATATCAAAAAACATGATTTTGTCATCCCCAATAGAGTACTCTGTAAATTAGGAATATTGGTGATCAAAATGGGATATTTTTGCTCCATAAACATCCAAACCAAACTTCCTTTAGTCCTAAGATTTAACAGGGTAAATGAGAAAAATAGTAGCTCTTTCTTCCGATACAAAAAATTTTGACCACTTCCAGTAAAATTTTTGGTGGCAGAATTACTGAACTGTACAATCAATTACAACTACAACAAGATAACTACAAGTAAAATAATGTGTACCAAGTACACTTCTATCAAAAATGCAAGTGGTCTATTCCACAGACTTCACCAAGGACACTAACTGGAAATGTGCTTGCAGGGCGTACGTAGGATTTATCTTTTTTTTTTTGGGGGGTGCGGAAATTTGAAAAGGTGAACTCTACCCTCGTTGGGTAAAAGTGGACCTAACCCCACTAAATGGTCCATTTTTGGACTTTTTCTTTTGGAAATTCTGTGTCGCTAAAGAAGAATTTGTAATTAGAAGAATTACTATCGGAGATCTCCATAATTAACTCAACGGCTGCTGGAAAACATCATGCCATATGAAATAGCCTGGAACTTGCGCCATATATGTGGCCCGTTTCAACAGTAATTGCAACTTGTGAATTTCACTTAAAACCTAAGGATTTTTTACAGGAAGGTGATACAGAGTCACTTTTTTGTGTTTTTACTTAGCTCTCTAACAGACCTACCTCGCCATACCTGAACCAACTTATTTGTGCTTGTATTTCAGGAGCAGCCCACAAAACTGGTCAAATGTTGACTGATATGGCGTAAACCAAAAATACATGTCCTTTGTTTTCAGTGCATAGTATCTATGAGAAACCTGTAATTTTACTTTGAGTTTTGTAGGCAAACTAGTGATACTTTATTACCATGTGAAATAGGTGTAGCAGGGGCTCAAACAAACTTATATGGAGCAATCAAATTGAGTTTTGGACGTGACATTTTCCGTTCACTATTGATACCATTTATTCAATTACACTGACACTCCTCTGGTGGATATCTGTGGCAGTTTATTGTTATTACAAAGACAATCCCTCATGATAATGCCCATACAAAATTATATGACTGGACCTTGAATTAATTAGATATGGTATGCGAAATATTGTCCGCAAATTTTCCGTTCCACAATTTGCCCTTTTTGCAGAGCCTGTTGGCTTATGAAGGAAGTTCTATGTTTGTGTTACTTACTCCCCGAGAGTGATTTCACTCTATAGTAAATTGTACTAAAAGTTTTGACAACACACACTGCCAAATGACTTGTCTTCCATAAAACATGAAATTTTCCGTTCACACCAGTCACGTCCACCACTTTTGGTCACGTCCAAACACATCGAGTTGCATCTCAAAAAACGAGGGAGGTCGCAACTTTAAATTGATAGTATGTTCTAGTTGTTCCATGGGTTTGGGAACCTACCAACTTACTTTGAGGTGTGATAGTTTTAGTAAATTTTCAAAAAATTGCCACGTTCACATTTTCAATTTGTCCCGTCCAACACAAGCTTCAATCAAGCAACCAGGCAAATCGAACAAGCTTGGAATATTGGGAAGGCATGAGGATGAAACAAAGCATTCACTAGGGGAAGTTAGTAGTGTTTTATCTTTGAAGCTTAAACTCAGTTTTGTTTTTTATAAAGGTCAAAAAGATAAGATTTTAAGTCAAAAATTTCGTTCACAGTCACGTCCAACAATTTGGACATAAAAAGAGTAATTATCTGCTGAACTCAATGGGCTGAATTGGACTTGCATTCGGTACAAATGTCTCCAGCCTACAACTAAAATCAAATGTATGAAAAAATCACTTGCTCTGTTACTTTTTTTGATTTTATAAACTTTTTTATGTCAAGAAACCTAGTTTGATTAAATAGAGGCAAAAAAATGTCCAAGAAATTGTAAAATTCAAGCGTCAAAGTTCATATTTCAGTGGTATTGCCGAAGGGCATACTTTACATTTATGAATGAAAAATTATGATGAAGACACGTGTAATCTTTTTTTTGGCAATAATCTAATTTTCCATTAAAAAAAACTATTTGCACTTTTACAAAAATGGCCGCCCATTTTCAAACTCTCTGATTAAATAAAAAGCAATAAAGGAGAAAAGATTATGGTGTGCTTTCTATTTTCCTTAAAATTATAGTTTTACACACATGAAATCAAATAATCAAAGCTTGACCACTAAGTTTGAAAAAATGCCCCCAGGTTGACAAAGAGTTGGCAATTACTGTGGAACGGGCCATGTGTATATTCTCTTCCATTAGGCCACCCCAGAGATGTTCTGTTGGTTCAGGAGAGTTAGAGGTCATTTTGTGAGCCGGTACCCCAATTTCATAATGAACGACAAAAAATTGGTGTTTCCAGCCCCGGTTTCCAGCTCTGCCGTTTGGCATACCGCTTCTAATTACACAGTAGTTTCGTTTATGACAAGTACGCCTTTTGAGCATTGTCGTTCGCGGTATAGTTTTTTTTATTACACAATTTGAAATTTGGGGCGCTCTTCAAAAGCATGTGCCATTATTCAGACGATGACAGCCAAGCCTCATTAATTTCACCCAAATATCAAAAGACTTATAACAGCAATTCCACGGAGTGCTCAACCACAACCATTTGGGTGCTTGATGTGGGTCGGTCCCATGTTGTCCCATGACCCACATAGGACCTCACTCTCCGACAAGGCAAAATCCGAAACAACCCTTACAGTGTATTGATTCTTCATCTCCATGTTTTTGGAATCAGAAATCTTCCTTGACAACACTAAAAAATTCTGATTTTTCGTCCGATTAGCTTTACATAAGAAACCCATGAGCAATGTTTAAAATCATAAAAAATTGGGATTTCTTGGCCACCCTCCCCTGCCATTATTGCGTTAACAAGCAGAGTCAGACCCCCCACCCAATGAACTGACCCATTTGTACCTGGTCTATGGGAAGGGCACAACTCGCCCACTCAGAAAATGCCTGGCCCCTTCTGTCCCCATTTGCAAAGGTTGGTTACGCCATGAACTTAAATGGGTGACGATGAACTCTTGCTGGGGAATTTTAAGCAAAGTTGTTTTAAAAGGAGAATGATTGGTGTTGGGTGACTGGGAAAGCAAACATCACTTTCCTAGATACATTTTCTCTTGTAAAGATGATAAAACAATTTGAAATTTCCAATGTGGCTCACAATAAATGATAATACTTGGGATGGACAACAGCAGTACCAAGCAATTAATAGCTAAAAAAAAATAAGGTTTGTTTTGAATGTAGCATCGAAGCGGTCGTGGAGATTCATACCCCCCGAGCGGTAAACCTCAATTTATTTAAACTATTTGCTGGGAAAAAATATTTATGGCTGGTGTAAAAGGAGATATGGTCCGGCAGGAAGCCATAGTCCGGCTCCATACGACACTGTGAATAAAGGTGCCTGGGGAGGGCACCAAATCGTGGAGGTGACGCGTCACTTACAGGGCTGTTTAAAGACCCCCATTATTCAGCATCAAGTCCAACAAAGGACCGCATATTTTAAATTTTTTACCAAACTGTCCGTGTCACCCAAAGCAAATGGCCCAAAGACCATATTTTTGGCAAAATTTTGAAGTTCACTCAAAGACCCCTATTGTGGGTTAATTTTTGAAAATTTTTCTAGAAAAGACCCCATTTGGGGGATAATTTTGCAAATTTGTCACACGTCAAAACCCTTCAAATTTGTTGGGCTTTTGGCGGTTGATCACCCAGAGACCCCTATTTTTTTAGTCCCTGTCACCAAATGCCCCTGGTTTCGAAGCGCCTGCCTTACACAATCCATTCATAAATATGTGATTGCCCTCCCCCTCCGGGAAGCGTGAAAAACTAATGTTGCGGAAGAGTCATGAAAATTGAGTGCCCTATTCTTCATCTTTGTAGGCGGACTATAAGTCCGGATGGGACTATATCTCCTGCCACACCGGTTGTAGATATTAGGCCTGTTACATTGCATTCAAGCTCATTCACAAAGGTGAAATAAGGAAAATATTAGTAACGTGTTTACAGACGAAAAGATTTTAGCATTGAGTAGGTGGCCACAATGTGGACATTCATGCATGCATGGCACCAACAATTATGCAGGAAAGTGGGCACAGTGAGGGTGCTTCCCTCTAGGCAAAAACGCAAAACCCTTGCATATTCAGTTCTCAAGCCACTTTTTTTTAATCTATGATCAGTGGATGTCCAAAACATTCAATTGCAATTGGATAATAAAATAATATGATACATTTTGGTAAAGTTGTTTGCATGGAGCCAAAACATATCTTAAAATTGTGTGATCCCCTAGTAATACTGGTGTAAAGTTTTTTGATCACCCTTTTTGGACCTAAATTTTTGTTTGATCCACCTCCCCCCATCCACACCACCACAGCTCACCACCACCACAGCTACCCTGGCAAGGCAGAGAGACTCATCAGAGACTCAGCTAACATGCAGAGGTCAAAAGTTGTATTTTACCATTTACAAAACATGGTGGTCAATGGTCAGTACGGAATAATAGGAAACCTGAGTGAAACCTACTATTAAAATGTTTTTCAGTTTTACTATTTCGAAAAAATCACACAACTGTACAAGTACCTCAAACGACATACCAAAACCCGGGTACCACAACCTTTGCTTTGCAGGGCATGCCAATCAATTATTCAGGTCCTGCAGTAAACCTCGCCCTTTGCACAAATATATTTGCTTTGCGAGAGGGCCTCACATTCGCTTTGTCATCGCTAGCTTGCCATTTTAATTTGATCAGCTTAATCAATGCTTTTACTTTGTTAAAATCCTTTTATACAATACCGAAAGCTGATCAAACAGCTTGCATAGTGTAGGATAATCTTTGGAGCAAATCACTCACACACATTGTAAGTGTAATTAGGAGGATAAAGAGGAACAAACTATCGTGAGTATAAAAATGATCATTGCCTTTTTAAATCGACTCAGCAGGCATTTTTTTTGCGCGGAGCAGCCGGCAGCCGGTGGTGGTTTCCAATTTTTATCCTAAAAATATAATCGGAGGGAAAGTTATGGTTGGCATTCTCTTCTATTAGAATTATAAAGGACTTGTAAAAGAGTTCTACATCAGGTAGCTTTCAAAAAGATGTTTATTTGCATGTTCTTTGTCACTGCTTACATGTACATCGTGGATGGGCTGGGAGTGATGCATGATAATGAGCCAAGGCGGAGGTCAACTCGGGCTCAGCGGTGATGCAGTTCTGGCCAAACCTAGTCTGGGGTTGCGTTTTTGCGTCCAGGACGCCCGTTTGGAAAATTAGCTAATTATGGACGCACTGAATTTACACTGAGAGGGGGTTTGGGGGTCCAAAAAATTTCAACTGGACGCAGGCAAAACCACAGTTCCACAGTCAGTGTTACTTATGTCGTGTGTTCGAAAATATCTAACCGTAATGGACCCATTACGGTTAGAAGGGCATGTAGTCTAGAATGGGCGGCCGAGCACAGGGCCTAATCAAAACATAATTGACATAACCGTACCGAAATCGCTCCCTGACTGAATTTCCCGGCTAAACGCAACATAATGTTGTAATTGTTACTACTAAAATTACAGAACTTACAATTGGCTCTGGGACTAATTTGTTCATATCTTGGTGATTCCGGTGAAACTTGTCCATTTTGACCCTCAACTTTGGTGTTGTGACAACAACAGACAAAACAACGCTGCAGACATGTGCGGGTGTCTCATAATGGCATTGTTTCTATATAATTCGCTTTTGCTATCCAATTTGTTCTCTGTTCTGTGAGCCGCGCCCAAGAATCCCGTAGAAAGGCCAGCACCTTTCTTCATAAGCATGTGAAGCACCTCCATTCATTTCATCTGTACTGTTATCAACGATGATTTTGTTAATTTCAGATATGAGATGTCCAAAGTTTTTAAAAAACATGTTATTTTTTTTTTTAATTTGTATTTAAGCGTATTTAAATAAAAAATGGGAATTCAAGTGGCTGTTATGTGACATCTCCCGTATATCATTTTCATGTCATTCTTCATCACACTCGTTTTCGTTTTAAAGCTTCTGCGGTTTGGAATATTGCAGAGTTTCGACAGCTAAGGGACATAACAACGGCCTTAATGCAGTAGGCACGCAGAAACCGCTCTGCTATGTACGATGCCGTATAGTGGCATAGCAATTAATGGCAGGCTAATAGGAATTGGATGGACAGAAAAGAACAGAACAAACTCCCGGGGTGACGCAATCGTCCAATGGCGGTGCCCTTGTGGTGTCGACCAATGATGAGGACACGTCACATTTTTTTCTTAGACTTACAATTGGGACGATTCCATTGGTGGCAAAAGGGTTGAAGCAAGCTTCGTAATATTTGAACTATCTTGTTGCGCCTTTGACGAGAATATCATTTGGTCTGGATCACTTGGTTTTCATTTACTGCTAAATAATTAGTAATTTATGTCGTAATCACTGCCAAACGATCTATAACCATGGCCTATAGGTGAAATTAGGCCGACATTGCACGTTTACCTTGTCGCATTATTTCCCTATGCGCCACATAGTTCATCCATCAGACTGCATTTTGGTCTGAAAAGAATCTGTCGCGGCACGTTTTCCAATGTCACAAAACCAAAATGGAGGACCCGGGATGGAGGACAGCTCAGAAGGTAATTTTTTCGAATTGCGTAAAAATTGTACACAAAGGGATCGTACAATAGAAGATTCGAACAAGCAGCATACAATCAGAATAACATTATAATGGAGTGTATGGTAAGAATACCGACCAATTTCCGAACACCAAACAAAAAACAATAGGTCGCAAAAAAGTTGAACGCGACCGCCCGTTCTGAGACGTTTAACTCCTCTATCTCCAGATCGCAGGAGAAGCATATTGCTATCTGCAGATAGAGGTTCTCGATCAACTGTCTGTGGGAATTGAAAACCTCCCAATTTTTTTACATTTTCCGGAGGAGATATAAAAATGTAAAGTACCGATTCAAAAACTTAAATTTTTAAGGCAAGTTTGGATCAGCTGATTTCTTGCCGATACCGACCGATATCATCACAACTTCACAGCTTCTTCATTCATAAAGGCCTTGATTTGAAGTGTGCAATTGCCAATCAAAAAAAATCATACTGGCCAGAAATTTCCCTAAACTACAGACTTAAAGGGTGGATGGCCCGATTTAAATATTGAAGTTTTCATCTGATAGAAAAACCGTGACCCCAAAACCCCATCTGTAAATTGTCCAGACGCGATATTCAAATCCGTTTTGAATGTGAGAGCTAGAACGTGATTTTGTAAGCACCCATAGAGTACTGTGTAAATTAATATGGTCGACCAAAATGGAGTATATTACGATCATAATTTTCCAAACCAAACATCCTTTAGCCCTAAGATTTCACAGGGTGGTAAATGAGGAAAAATAGTGCTTTCTTATGGTACCAAAATGTTGACCACTTCCGGTAAATCTGGGGTTCTGGGACGAGGGGCTATAAGCGATCGGGCATGGACCTTTCACCAATCGACGAATTATATTTGGGAGATTGAGTGGCAAGTCGAGATAGGGCCTTTTTGGATTAAATTGAAGGTGAATTAAAGGTGCAACTCCCAACACTGCCCATCATTAACCCTAACGAGGCCGAGATGCAATAGAGCCAACGAAAAACGTGCCGTGTGTCGTTTCCCAAACTGGGGCGTTCTGGACGGTACCGGTAGGATTTAAATGTTCTCGTTGCATTCTCGGCCGTCAACACTATTTTGTAGCGCAAATGACTAGCATTGGCCCTCATGGCATCTGGTCGTTTACGGGAAAATGACTTGATGTTCCTCGTTGCATCTGGGCGCTCTTTAGGAAATGACGCGATGTTCCTCGGTGCATTTGGGCCGTCTTCCAGGAAAATGACGCGTGTTACGTTGCCACCTGGGCCGTCAATACGGGAAATTGACGCGATGCTTTAACGGCATTTTGGCCGGTTTGCCCGCAGAAGAGCAATAATTTTATCAGGCGGGGGTGACACTGGTACAAATGCCCATGACAATTTCGATATCGATGGTGATTGCGCCACCATTTTCGATTTAGCTACTTTTAATTATGCATAAAAGCATTCATGACGTAAAACCGGGGGCTGACGTAGAGTAATAGCGCCACGCAAGACTATGACGTAGCGTAATAGAGCCACTCACGACTGGCCGAAATACAATACAAATTGCGTGCAATCAGTGTTGCAGAGTACGAATCCATTATTTATTTATTTTTTATCCCTGTTCTCATTTGCATTCGCACTCGATGTTCCTCGTTGCTCTGGGAGTCTTTCGGGAAAATGGCGAGAGGTTTCGTTGCATATTGGCCGTCTTCCGGGAAATGGCGCGATGTTCCTGTTGCATTTGGGCCTTCTTCCGGGAAAATGCGCGAGGTTCTGCGTGTGCCTCTGGGCCGTATGACTTTACGCTGCTACGTATTCCTGTGCGGGAAAAAAAAGAAAAAACGGCGAGATGCAATGAACGCAAAATTTGGCGCTCGTTGCATCTGGGCCGTTAAAAATAAAATAGATGCCCTTCGTTGCATTGGGCCGTCGGCCCGGGCAAAACGACCCGGTCCCGGGTTAGGGTTTTAATGAGCGGGAAGTACACTTCTGATCTAGTTCTGCTGGGCATAAACATTTTGTCTTTCATCATCTTTTAAATTTGACCATTATCATATATCAGCTCACGTAAAGGTTATGCCGCCGTACATGGACTTCGGTTAACAGTTTAACCCTCAACATGCCACGGCCGAAGATGCAATGAGACGCAACAAAAAAACTCGGTCTGGTACTGGTTACGGTCGGAAAAATTTTCTCGTTGCATCTAGGCACGGTCAACAAACTATTTTTGGTCGAGCAAATGACTCTCATTGGCCCTCATTGCATCTGGGCCGTCTTACCGAGGAAATGACGCGAGTTTCTTGTTGCATTTGGGAGGCTTTACGCGAAAATGACGCGATGTTCATCGTGGCATTTGGCCTTCTTTACGGAAAAAATGACGCGAGTTCCTAGTTGCATTTGGGACGTCAATCACGAGAAATGATGCGATGCTTTTCACTTCGCCATTTCGGACGGTTGCCCGCAGAAGGCGCAATGCTTCATCAGGCGGGTGAACGCTGTGTACAAATGACACATAGGACAATTCGATTTCGGGTGATAGAGCCACCTTTTCGATAAGCTATTTTTAATTATGCGTATTTATGACGTAAACCGGAGCATGACGTAGCATAATACGCACGACGCTATGATGTAGCGTAATTGCGCCACTCACGACTGGCGAACGATAAGCTACAAATTTATGCAGTGACAGATAAGTGTGAAGTAGCATCCATTATTGTCCCCGCCGAACGAGTTCGGGAGGGACTATAAAATGGGCTCCGTCCGTATGTCAGTGATCCGTCCGTCCGTATGTCCCGTGTGATAAAAATGTTAACCCTGGAAAATTTGGGGATATCTTTTTTTCTGGATGAGCTAGAGTAGCCAAATTGGTATATGGTAGGAGGGGATACCCCCTTCTCACCATGTAATTCATCTCCCCAGGGTCCTCCCCGGGGGCTGTCAGGGGTAGGAGGAAAAGGTCAAGGAAAAGGTCAATATTTGCACAGGAAAATGTCAACATTGTGACAATATTGGAGTGCGTAAGGGCTAGATGATGGAACTTGGTGGAGGAAAGAAGCAGGTTGATGAGTTCTCAACCTGATTAGATTTTGGGTTGTAAATATGGTAATTAAGTATATAATTTGCCCATAATTTATGAAATTGTTCCCGCAAGGCCTTTGTACAAGTTTCTGGAGTTCTGGTAAAGCGTTTATAATGATGTAACTTCGGGGGATGGAAGAGAGCGGGCTGATGAATTTTGGGCGATTTTATTTAGTTTGTTGTCGGGTCAATCTTTGGGTTGCCAGCCTGTTTACATTTCTTGAAAAAAATGTGAAAATACGGTTAAAAATTCAATGTTTCGCTGCTTTCCCAGGAGCCCGTATGGGTCTCCAAATTTAAATGTGGTAACGTGATTTTTTCAAAAAAATAGTGTTGCCAAAGTGAGTAAATTATATATTTTTACTAAATTAGTGAATTTTCAGGGATTTTGCATGATGAATTTCAAAGATTATTGAGTCATTTACCAAAAGATAACCATTTTTTTCAAGTATTTTTTGCGAGCTAGTGATGGCCAAAATTAAGGGGGACTGGTGCAGTCTTAGTTGTCACTTAGTGAGCGCGATATTCGCGGGGAATATATTTACGCATCGCGTAAATACGACGTTCGCCTTGTTTATTATTTGTTTACCCTGTTTTATTGCATTCGCCGCGATGTTTCTCGTTGCATCTTGGGACGGCTTGCCGGTAAATGGCGCGATGTTTTCGTTGCATCTGGGCGGCCGTCCTTTCGGAAAATTACGCGATGTTTTCGTTGCATCTTGGCCGTCTTCCGGGAAAATGCGCGATGTTTTTCTTGCACATCTGGGGCCGTTATTGACTTAACGCTACTTATTCCTGTGCCGGGAAAACCGGGCCGAGATGCAAGGAAACGCAAACTTTGGCTCTCGTTGCATCTGGGCCGTTAAAAAAAAATAAAATAGAATTGCCTTTCGTGTCATTTGGGGCCGTCGGTCCGGCAAAACGCCCGGTCCGGTTTAGGGTTAAGCAATGCCAAATTTAATTTAATCGCAATATTTTCAACTTACCTCAAACAGGATCTTACAACCTACAGAACAAGAATCCACACATTGTGTTTGTTGACCAACAACGACAGCGTTCGACCTTTGACCTGCCCAAACTTCCAAAACTGGCAACCACTAACTCATGACAGTTTTTTTAGGAGTAAATAATTCTCTGCGTTGAAAATTATCCAATTTTCGCCGTTTGGATGACACAATGTACTGATTCTGTTCTGTAGTATTGTAATTCTGTTTTGAGGTAAGTTTGAAAAAATCTTGACGATGTCAGATGACTTTAAATTTGGCTTTGCTTATTTGTTTTTGATCACCAAGTCCATGTACAGCGGCATCACCTTTACGTTAGCTGATATATGATAATGTCCAAATGTTAAAAGATGCAATGAAATACAAAAGGTGTATGCCTCACAGACTACCTTCTGATCATAGACGTGGAAGCTAATAGGAATTGGACTTAATCCATGGTTCGAGAACCACAATTTTTACACCGCGTAATTTAGCATGTTATGGCCCTTTGTTTTCAGACTAAAGGTGGGGTTAGGGTAAGTTTCTGCTAAGCATAACTCCCCATTATGTCTTTAACCTGTGTCATTAACAATGTGGAGTTATGCCAAAACCACAAAAACTTGAATACCTTTTCCCTGTTACCTACCTCAACTTTTGTCGATCTCAAATGTGTACGGATTATCCACTGTATTTTTTACTATCAAACACAAGAAACTTGAGATCCTATATACTGCGTGACATATGTGAAAAAAACTTAAAATAATTAGAGATTAAAAATTTTGTGTGAATAAAATTGCGACTACAATCACTCCTGCCACTCCAGTTGCATGAACGAGCCATAATTGACAAGGTCCAGAGATCATCCGTCACAGCCCAATTGGTTTACTATTTCAAACGTAGTTTATTATCTAAGGAACATAATTCAGGGATTTCAGAGACCCGGAGTTCCGAGTCTGTGAAGCTTGAACTTTCATTTTTGACCCTCGAGAAAATTGTTGAAGTCTTTTGACCCGCGGCTTTTTGAACATATATCATCTTAAGCGTCAGCCGAAGTAAGGGCGTCCTTTTCCCAATATTCTAAATTCCCGTAGTCCAAAGTCATTTTGACACCGCGACTTTTTGAACATATAGGCATCTTAAGTTGGGTCAGCCGAAGTCCCGCCAAGTGGGCTTTCCTTTCCCGAAATATGACTCGCGCTCTTTGCACTTCAATACTAGTAATAGTATCTCAATAGTCCAAGTCAGAGTAAATTCCCGTAGTCGCAAGTCCATAAGTAGCCATCACATTATTACTAGTACAAGGAATATATGTGATCAGCAATATTCTATTGTTTGACTGCTTGACTGTCACAAGTAACAGTCTTAACGTCAATTACGATAATGCATCGTAACCTATTGTTCCGTCATAGATAATAGATAGAGCTTAGCTGATCACCTCCAGCTGAAACAATCAAGGGTGAAGATGTTGTTTAATAATAGTTCATTGGATTAAATTTAAGAATGGTTATAGTACAAGGCATAACAAAACATCCCTAACAAACGACTGACCACCCGTACGATGAATTTAATTCTATTGTTGGTCTGCTTGACTGCACACGTACATGAGAGAAAAGAGATTGCTATATTTGTTTGGGTATGAGTTGCATGTACTAGCACTACCGGCTGCGGAAGTGTGAAGCGTCAATCACTCCACAAAAAAAGTTAACCCTATAGGACACGTGTTCATCTTCTACACTGATAGTTACATGGGCATATTGAATATTCAACATAAATTGAAAGACATTGACTTTCCAGGAATACTCTCTGAGCATGCTCATATGAGTAGCCCCGCCAAAGCAGTGGCCAGGCTCAAATATATTAAATCATCAGTAATTTTTTATTTATAAAATGACCCTTTGATGTCCTTTTGGAAACCTCTTTACTTTGGCTAGTTTGATACACGTGGGAAACAACTGTTATGAAAAGAATTTAAAGTTTTCTTGAAAAAAAGTAGTTTTGTCTACTAGATTGGTTGACGGTTTATAGGCAACAGGGGAGGAGGTTTTCTTATGGAGACATTTGGTCCCAGGATAGGGGGTGGTGGTTGGTGGGGTGGTTTGTCGTAAGGGATGTAGACGGGACATGTTACTGATAGTCCTAGAAGAGGACCCTTTTTGATTCATTTGATTACTGTGTATAGTCCTTTGAGGTGGGGTGGGTATAGGGTATGGATAAAAAAGTTACTACATCGGGGGAGACTCGGGTGAGGCGGGGGGGGGGGGGGGGGGGGGGGGGGGAATAGGGAATAGGTCAGGTTATGGTAGTCCTCCTGAAGGGTACTCTATGGTTTTTTTTATGCACTGTATAGTTATTTACTGGGTAGTCCTATGAGGTTGGGTGGGTATGACTCTAAAAATAGTCCTGATTCATTGTTTCCCATTTAAAGGGTCATTCCTTCATTTACCAATTAAAGGGTCGTTCCTTAATTTACCAATTAAAGGGTCAGGCCTTCATTTACCAATTAAAGGGTCAATCCTTAATTACCCAATTAAAGGGTCATTCCTTCATTTACCAATTAAAGGGTCATTCTTTCATTTACAAGTAATTGTGGGCATGCCTGCAGTTAAACAATTAAAGGGTCATTTCAGTACCCAATTAAAGGGTCATTCACCAATTAAAGGGTATGCCTATTTACCAATTAAAGGGTCATCCTTCATTTATGCAATTAAAGGGATCCTTCAGTTACCAATTAATGGGTATGTCTTCATTACCAATTAAAGGGTAATTCCTTCATTTACCAATTAAAGGGTCATGCCTTCATTTACCAATTAATGGGTCAGCCTCCATTTACCAAATTAAGGGTTATTCCTTCTTTACCAATTAACGGTCATTCCTTCATTTACCAATTAAGGGTCATTCATTATTTACAGTGGTCATTCCATTCATTTCCAGGGTCATTTCTGTCATTTACCAATTAAAGGTCATTCCTTATTACCAAGTAAATGGTCATTAATTTAGCAATTAAAGGGCCTATTCCTTAATTTACCATTAAAGGGTTTTCAAATTTTTCCTTTGCCAATTAAAGGGTCTCATTTACGAATTAAAGGGTCTTCATTACGAATTAAAGGGTAATGCCATTGTTTACAAATTAAGCTTAATTATAAGAGGAAAGCCTGCCGGTTAAGGCACAGGTTTGGCTTCCGTGTAAAAGCCCGCGGTTAAAAAAAGGAACAAAATTTTGACACTTCAATTTTCAATAAATTGCCAATTTTGACCCTTCATTTTCATGTGACTCTTGACAATTTGACCTCAAGGGTCTTGGACTATTGGGAAAAAAATGCAGTTGCAAATTTGCATATATCACACTCAATTCTGAATTGCTTTGATATTTTGTTCGTCTGCAGTGTGCAAGTGGCTCTTTGAAATGGCACCTGTCATGCTGGTAACAGTGGGAAAGGTACTCCATGTAGTTTTGCATAACTCCACATCGTTAATGACAACATGTAAAGACATAATGTGGAGTTACGCTTAGCAGAACTAGGTTTGTCCCGAGCGGTGTCTTAAGTGGTAAGTCCCAATAAGTGTGACTACACTTGACATTTAATTTTAACATTGGTCATTCATATCACTGAATGTGTAGTCATAAAAGGTTATGTGTAATTGGTTAGCCATTTTTTTAAACCACCACCAATTTTATATAAAAATAAAAAGTTTTTTTTTAAAATCCAAATTTACATGATTTTATCTTGAGGGACCACTTCTAACTATAGACTATAGTCCTAAATAAAAGATTGTCAAAAATGTCGGCAACCTACATGTAAGTATGAAATTCTGATGAAATTTTGATTGTCCAAATATGAGCAGCACCAAACTCCCTTCAAAAAGTAAAAGTGTTAAAGAAAGTAATAAAATCATGATTGTTCTGAAACCAAATTACCTCTGCATGTTCAGTTTAAAACTGGATAGAAGAGATAGTAAGGATAATACTATGTGATGGATTGATACAAACAGTTTGTTGCATGCTGCTGAAACTGATTGCAGAGGAGGAGGTGAGTGCAGTAGAATTGTTAAATGTGTAGTCATTTACAATTATTGGGACTAGGGTTAAGGGGACCAGTTGTAACTTTTACCATGCCCCGCGCTACCCCTGAAAACCAAGTAGTCTAATACACATAAAAGGTTGCACTCAGCATGACACATAGGCCAGAGATTTAGAAAATATAAACAATGGAAAGGTGGAAATTTCTGGAACAAGCTGAAAATGTCAGAAGGTGCAGAATGTGTCTAGAATAATATACTAAACGGTCCCCAAAAAATACCCTTGTGCATTTTTCACGAAATTAAGGGGGCAAAGTTTGTACAGGGGTAATTACGAAATATTTCAATTGTCCTTAAATGTGTTCAACATTTTTGTCAGTCACCAAGGATAAAAAAGGTTATAGTTTGCCATATCTATGGCTTGTAGTTTTAATAACATATGAGATAAAAAAAGGTCAAGGTCATCCTGGGGGTGAATTTTCAGATGGTCGGATTCCTTCTGAAAGATGTGTCAAATTTTCATCTAGTTGTACAGAACAACAAAGGAAGATTTAAACAGGTGATGTCATTACTGGCAAAATGTACAGAGGCCAAGTGTTATGGGTTCTACAGGCCTATTGGGGGTACACTGCTTTCTGACTCTTATATGTCATATTGAATCCATGTAGGTGATTTGAATGAACATTTTCGTTTTAATATGACTCTACGGCAATTTGAATATGGTTTCAATGAAATTGGATCATTTTGAAATATTTACCCCAGGATGACCTCAATATTTAGGTCTGTAGTCCTTAAACTACAGGTTGTAGATAGGGCAAAAACCATACCCTTTTATTGATCCTGGGACATGACAAAAAATATTGGAACACATTTAAGGACAATCTTAACTATTTTGTAATTTTACCCCTGTACCAAAACGTTGTTTCCCCCTTATTTCTAATAAAGCACAAGAGGATTTTAGGGGACTTTAGTATGTTATTCTAGCCACATTTCTGCACCATGACCATTTTCAGCTTGCTCCCAGAAATTTGTTAAAACTAAAATTCTTGGCCCATAACAGTAAAGACTCGACTGGAGCACTAGGTTAGGCACCAATAACTAAGCCTAACCACTACATTGCACTACTCCGATTCATCGTGCCTCTTCACACTACAGTGGTGGAAACTTTAGTTTGGTCCATCTAGGCTCTCATTTTTCACTTATAAATAAAATATCATTTTCATTTTTGTCACCATAACTTGCCCCTATGTGTTACTGTTACTAGGCATCTTGATAATTCAAACAAATTTCCAGCGGCAGAAGTTAGGCCAGTCGGCCTGACAAATCCTGCACGGTGACTCTGGATAATGTCACTCTATTTATTGAAAAATGAAAACTGTATCACCCAAAATGGAACATGCATTGGATTAGTAGATAGGCCTTATATTTTGGTGAATTTGTGCCGAGTTTGTGTTAAAGGGTAATAGTTTTATTTGGTACAATCTACAATTTTTCAGTCATTTGCACGTGCAAAAACAATTCATTTACTGCTGTCTGAAATAGTGGCTACCGTTATTTGTTTGCATTTTTCCATGTCATTCTTTCAATCAAAGCATTAGCGTGCCACTGTAACCTTAGTTCCCATTGTGACTAACGCTTGGCCTTTTCCCACATTACAACTGCTGATTCATCAGAAGTTGGATTTCGCTCCATCCATTTTGAGAGTACTACAGTCGCGCAGGAAGAATGTGGCCAGGTAATTTGATTACATAATTGTAGGAAAGGGTTCCATATTGCCCCGCCCCAAACAAGGTTGCATATCAGCATCAAAGTTCCACGCCAGTCGCCCGGACAAAACCTGTTATACAGTATTAGAGCCTTTCCAGAGTCCAAGGGCAAAGAAAGACTGCTACCATGAACCCTTCTTCCCTAGAAGTAGAAAAAATTATGCATGGAACATATAGAGAAGGCACTTGTCAATATTCAAATCCCACAAAACCTTAAAGCAATCGTAACCAACCATCTAAGATCAGAATTAACAGAGACTAAGGTCATCAACTTGCCACACTCACAAACCTTTGCGTAGTCGTAGGAAGAGGTGTTGCAGAGTACCTCGTCAGTCTCCTACAAATTCTGAAGCCTAATAAACCACAGGATAAGGTGGCAGACTTCGTAGGGAGGGGATATGGAACTCTTGCCTATACAGCCACCTTCATAGATGGCCTTGTAGTGAAAGGCAAAGGGAAATCCTATGAGTCTTCTTGCAATTAGCAAGTTCCAGTGTGCATTGTCATGAATAGATAGAAATGTGATCAGGCCTGATTTCAATTTCAGCATTTTATGATATTGCCCAAGTTCACTAACATTGGAAACTACGCATCATATCATGTTTTCACATGTGTCGCCTCATCATGACAATTGACTATCACCACAGAGGACTGGCAAATTGTGTGAACATTTTGTTTATGGAGCGTGAACTGTGCAGAACAGCGTCCACTAAGAATGAGATGGTGATTTATTCCATATTCAAATCGTATCACACAAGTTTGGACTCCACACGACTCCTATTACTCTTGCATCACCATGACCTGTAATGGTGAAAAGGCTTATTACCATACACATGTCAAAAAGATCCCTGTACAGTGATGGCTCATTCTACCATTCTTAAATTAATATTAAATGGTTCCTTGCAAACTTCTGGACTGGAGCCTACAAGTACACACCACAACCCTCAAATATGTGTCCTTTCAGACAGTTGACAAAACCCTCAACACAACAGGACAGACATGGATGCATAGGCCAGCATGTTATTTGTTGACATCAATTTTTACTGTTTACCGTTTCATTTTAAACGTATACAGGAGTTGCACTAGACTGGAATATTAAACTAATTACTGGACAATAATATAACAAGATTAAGCCACTGAATTGAGAGATGTCAATCAAGCATGCCATTGTCCTCACACCTTATGGATAGCTCTTTCAACCACCCTGCACTATAGCATGATTGGCAGTGCTTCTTTTTGCCCAGGTATATAGGCCTGCAACCATCTACCTTCTCTATTGTCTATATGTCCGTGTAAATCAGCACATTTCTGGTAGGAGTTTGATGCGACCCTCCAATTTTTTTGTCTATAGAAAAGGTCTTAATGATAACAATAACATTTACGTGTATATCCATGGCCTTCATTTATGAAAATAGAGGAGCTCTGTTAATAACTCTCCTGTATTCATTTAGGAGCTCAACAAGGGGTTCAATTAATTACATTTCATAACAAAACCCGACCTTTCAAGAATAAGGAGCTCAATTTTTGGAGCTCCTGAAAGACTGCTCAGGAGAGCTTTAGGAGCTCCGAGCTATAGCTCTCCCCTCAGAAATGAAGGTCTGTTTATCAGAATAGCTATTTTCTCAGCAAACCCATGGCAAAACTTCCTCCTGTTTACAAGACATTATTGGCTCAAATTGAAACTTGTTCTATCTTCATGGAATATAGGAAATTCACATTTTTTTTTGGATTGTGATGGTCATTGTGACATATGATGGTACATTTCGGTCACAAAGAAACCCATATATATATATGGTTACAGATATCATGAGCTAGATGCTTCACCAGTCCGAGAGCTAAGTTAAACCAAGTCAAAGCGCTAAAGCCTTTATTACGAATGCCATCATGACGAATGCTTATGTAGCATACCCTTAGAGTTATGACAAGGTATTTTAAAGCATATTTTTGTCAAACTGCTTCAAAATTTGATATTGAAATAATGTTGTCATAATTAAATGTACCATATTTAAAAGAACACCCTTTTTCCTTGTCACCGTATATTGACCAGCCTTAACCAACTCCAAATGCATTGTATTGATTGCTCTGGCCATAACCCTTAAGCACTAGTGTTAAAGTAATAACTTTCTAATGGGTTTGATTGATCGCCCAGTACTTTTGCTTTTGGTTATCCTTGGTGGTACACATATGGATGAAAGAAATCAGCAAGCCTTTACAGAATAAAGACTATTACCCTATATACGTAAAAGTAAACCAAAGGTTTTAAAATCGGTTTTTGGGGGGGAGGTCCCCGTGAACGGGGTGGCCGGATTCCCCTCACACTCCAGCAAACGCTCCCTTACTCCCTCCTTCCACTTCCCAATCAATGCATCCTCCGACCTCAACCCAACCCTCCCTATACTCTCCTCCTCCACTTGCCTTCTTTCCAATCTTCTTTGGACGTCCCCGCCTCCTCAAACCTCCCCCTCCAATCAAAATTCAAATGCCCGTCATCCTTCCTCAGCGTGTGCCCGGACGCGGGAATGGAACACTATTCGCCTTCGCCAAACAGTCCATCAAGTCCTCAGTCTCATCCTAATCCATCACTTCACACTACACATAGCTCTTATCAATTGCTCTCTCTGTCCTCCTCGACTCCATCTCATTTTCAACCGATCATACACCATGTCCTCACTCCCCATAAGCATCACAGATCTACTCATCTCTTTACACTATTACCTTTCATCTTCAAAGGATACTTTTCCCCCTGCAACAACTCCCCACATTCCCTGAACTTCAGTCACCCACCCATACTCACTCCCAGCTGTCCCAGCCACTCGTATCCTCCCCCCCACCACCCCTAACCCGTCCCCCAATTATGTGCACGTCCTTCACACCGATTTCCACCTCATCACACAACTTTTTCCTCCTCCTGTTCCACCATCCCTCCACGCACCCTTCTCTTCTCTTCTCCCACACACATAAAATCTCTTCAACGGGGGGGGTCACTCTCTTCGATCTTGTGTAAATGCTCCCGTAGATCCCCAATTTTCCCGCATTTCTCACACCACACTGAATTTGGCTTTCACTCTCTTCCCACACCACACACAATGGGTCTACCTTGCTTACTACCAACTCCCTCCGACTCCTCTCCACCCCTGCTCACCAACACCTTTTGTCTTCCCAAGGTTTACCTTCAAACCATTCACTCTCAAATGCCTTCCATTTCAAATTTCCTCCCTCAGTCCCCATTGTCTCATCATTAACCAGTATCAGCATACATGTAACAACATCTCACTCAATCAAACCCATCTTTGCACTCTCTGTAAAGTCTACGTCAATCACACTTGCAAAAACCAACGCAAAGCACACAACCTGATGCACACCCACCTTCATCACCTCAAACTCCTCAGACAAATCAACCCCCACTTAACTCTTGTCTTTGCTCTTTCATATACCATTACTGGTCTCACTAACCATACGTCTTGTTATCCATACCCTCTCATCCTCATTGCCCACTCGATACTTTCCTCGTACTTCTCTGAAAAGCCTCTCCAAGTCTACAACCTAAACTTCTTTCCCTTTAGCTCGGTATTTCTCTTGCAACCAGGCCAAAATATCCTGCCTCTGTTGGTTCCTTCCCTGGCAAAACCCATTGAATCTCATCGACTTCCACTATCTTCCGAACCTATTTTCTAAAACCCTCTCCAACAATTTTCATTGCATGCTGCCAACAATTCACCACCCCTATATGCTGCCACACAACTCATTGCATCCCCTTCACTTTAAAAATTCGAACTACCACACTCACTGCCCCACATCCTCTACATCCCTCCTCATCTAACAACCTCCCTCTCTGACAACAACGTTACTCGATCATCACCCCAACCCTATCTCTCCACTTGCAATAATCATCTATCTCAACACTCACCTCCGAGGAGGCCAGCCAGCCGCCTAACTTTTTCTTTTCTTTTCTTTTCTCCCCGATTGCATTCACCACAGCCCAGGGGACACCCTCAATGGCCCTTCACCACATCAGCTTCCCCCTTTTGATCCCACTCATTCTCCTCATCATGATTCTCTCCATAGCTCTTCTAGACTACCTCTATCTCTCTCACTGAAATTCAATTTCCATCACTTCGCCTCATACATCTTCCCCTCTGACTATCTTCCATCTCTTATTAGTCATCCCTAAATACAAAGTCTATGGATTTTTTCGTGCAGAATTACTAAAGGAGTTTAACCAGTGTTTTATGCCCTACATGTATACTTAGTATTTTAGCCATTTGAATGTAATTGAATTTGGGTTGAAGACAATGAAGAAAAATAAAATCTTGAACCGATGAACGTCGCTGTTATAGTATATTTCTGCGTCTATATTTAAACGTTTCTTTACGGGTCATGTCGAAATTTGTGGAACCAGACGAGACGTCAGATGGGGAGCTTCTGCAAGTTTGATCACAAGAGTATTGTTTTTTTGTTTGTTTTTTTTTTTACTTTTTTTGTGGGGGAAAGTAACCAACAAATTCAACAGTGTTTAGTCAGATCATCTTAAAATGTTCATGGGGCTATATTATGAAACAATGGCTTATGCAGTAAATAGTAAGTATACTTGTGTGTTGCAGTACTGGTGCACTCTGGCACGCCAATTACATTGTACTGCAGGACTTGAATAAACAACAAGAGAACCTTCCCCATCAATAGTTATCCCCATATTGATTGGGGTTAGAAAATACTCCTTGACATCTTCCTTTAATTTGTTTCCTGTCAATAATCAAAAGAGTCTGGGCCGATAATGGTCCAGGACCATTGCTAGATATGATTATTAAAAACGATTTTACGAAACTAAATTTTTGCATTCATAATAGAGGCCAAGCAGCTCAGATTAAACCAGGTTACGATATTTTTAATGAGGTTGGCCCAGATTATCTCAAGAATAACTCACCCGTTAATATCCAGTGTTCATCAACATAGTACCAGAATAGTTTGCATAATTTCCGTCCACCTAAATGTACCACTATAACTTCAAGGGGGCATTTTATTACAATGCTTATAATGATTGGGCTGAGTTAACATGTGCAATCAAAAACCATTCCCCAACAAAGTCCAATTTTAAGAAGTCTGCAAAAAGCCATACTTTTAATCAAAAAAATTAATGTTAAAATTTTTAAAATTTTTTATTGTATTTCATTATAGTCATGTGTTGTTTCTGTCATCTTTTAAATAATAGTATTCAATTTTTTTGCTGTTTTATGATTGTTTTTTGAATATAGTTATTGTAGCAAGGACCCCTTTGGAATAAGCCTTAGGGATTAAAGGTAATCCTGGTGTAATCTCCAATTTTTATTATGTATAGGACTTGTAATTTATTGTAATGTGACATTGTATGTGGAGATACGATAAAATCAAATCAAATCAAATCAATCCTGAAGCAGTTTAATATTATTTCATAAGGCAGTTGTTCACTATTTCTTACTTCAATAGCAAATCTGGTGTTTTCATTGCATCTTTAACTCCAAGATAAAATAAAATGAAATAATAAAATTTTACTCCTGGAGTGGGGATTGAACCCAAATAATTTTTGGATTACAAGACGAGCGCCCACAGACGCACACCACGCAATCCGAGCCGGCAGAAGATCACTATTTTGTAATACTTAAAACACAATAACGGAATAAAGCGCACACATAATCATGAATAGCGCCGCTGTGAGACGAGTTGAAAATATCTGGTCCAGGACCATATCTTCAGGCCAAACACTCTTATCAGCTGTCAATAATAACACAGGAACATATTTATTTTATTTAGGAAGACTGAGGCATGTAAACAAATGACATCTGGTGTCCACACTGCTGTTGGAGCTAGATGTGTGCAGTGGTTTTTCAATACAATACACCTTCCTCTGTGTTGGTGGGTCACAGATTCGATCTCTGTAACCCATCCCTTTTTGTGTCGTGTGTAAGAATTGCAGAAGGCACATAGGGATTACTCTGGTCGTATGTGTGTGTATCTGTGTGTGTCTCTGTGGTCAAAATGTTAACCTTTAATATATTGCATGCCGTATGAGTTTCGTAAGGGCTACGATGATGTAACTTGGTAGAAAGGGGGGGGCAGGGTGGGGTGACATGTTGGTGACATACTTAATTGTGAGTAGGTCTGTTAGCATGTCTTTTTAATAGTGGATGTTTAACCAAATATAGTTCAGATATATGAAGAGCTGATATGCAAAAGGGCTTACGTCCATTTTTACCGAAATTGAGTTATTAGTATTATGTTATAATGCCAATAAAAATACACATTTTGGTGCTTGTTTGACTTTCATACCTCCTTCCCTTCCTGAGATACCATAATTTTTCCCTTTCGGAAATCTTCGGGAATTTCCGGAAATTTTGACTTAAACAAAAAGGCTATAAAATCTCAGAAAAATGTTTTTGTTTTCCTTTTTTGATGTTTTATGGTAGCCTTTAATGTTATTTAACTTTTAAAACAAGAATAAACTGTTTTTATGTCACTATGTGTGAAAAAAACAATTTTAATTAACAAAAGTTGCTGTTTCGGAAAAACTTTTAAAATGACAGAAAATGGCATTTTGACCAATTTAATTAAATGTTTGTAATTTAAAAAATAAATGAGATATTCAGTTCTTTTTTATTTTAAAAACATTAGGCAAGGTGAATAATGTAGTAAGATTGAATCAATTTTAATCACAAAGGTGGTTTTTAGAAAAGGGGTAAAATAGTTGTTTTGCAAAGGGCTTGTAAACATCCACTTTTTCAATTAAAATTAATAATTAAGAAAAAATAAAGATGACATTTGAATTTTCTTACCTTTTTTTATATTGTCTTACACTGGTTCTAAAAAATAAATTTAATATTCAATCATTATAACTCCTTACTGACACTGTATCAGTTTTCCTCTTTTTCTCGAAAGTACAAAAATGGATGTAAGCCCTTTCAGCTCTTCATATAGATCAGAATATCTCATACAGGTTGCAAATTCCAATATTAAAATGGTTGATTTAAAGACACTATCAGTGATTCACCTGAAAGAGTCAAAATAGTTAAAATTTGCAGGAATAGCCTAAAAGTGAAGAATAAGTCTGTAAATTCTTATAAGTCATTTTTGTGTCGCCTGCCTTAAGGCAGGAAGACACATAGGGATCACTTTGTCCACTGTTGTTGTTGTCTGTTGTTGATGATGTCTGTTGATGTCTGTTGTGAAAAAGGGTTAACGTTTGCATGTAATATCCACATACTTTGATGGATTTAAACCAAACTTGGGTCACAGGTGCAACATGGCATCCCCCACTTTTTGATGAGGTCAAAGGTCACATGCCAAGGTCAAA